>OX411311.1:99861571-100155382 GCA_948150685.1 Rhaphigaster nebulosa
TAACAGATATCTTTGGACATTTAATACGAGCTAATTTTGAATCTAAGAGGACATTATGTGGATATTTTCAGACTGGGAGGCAAGATCGAAACAATTATTAATAACTTAAAAATTTGGCCTAACAATTTGAAAAAAAAAAATCCCCTACTCAAGAAACATAATTGTAATCTCTATGTGTTAAATGTTTGTTTCTATTTATTACTATCCTTACTATTCATTTTATATGGTAAGTAGTAAAGTAAGTAAGTAGAAAAGAATAGCTCAGATTAGCTATAGAAGTATTAGATAGAAAATAACCTATGTAAATTTTTCTTCATTTAATGCTATTTATTTTTTTAATGACTAAATTCATCTAAAATAAGACTCAATGAGAATCAACTGAAAAACATTTTTTTAACTCAGTGAAAAACACAAAATTAACCTAATTTTTGTAAAATCTGAAAGTATCAATAGGTTAAACTGTTTTTTGAGTCTACTGAAAATTAAGGTTGAAAACGACGATATGTTTTATAACTAGATAGCCATTATTATTGGAACCAGAAAGTGAGAAGGAAATGTTGGTCCCGAGAAGGATAATAACAAAAAAAAAAATCATCTTCATTAAGATCATTTTAAAAAAGCTTTTGTGTGTCTCAAATAGCGCCTAAATTGCGAGAGTGACCCAAATAAGGAAATAATAATTAGTTTGGTAATTAGTGTACCAAGGACAATTTGAATTTTATCTGGCCTTTTTGTAGATAGATTTTTTTTAGAAAGTATTAAAAATTTTAATTTAAAAATACACTATATTTATTTTATGCTGCTTACAAATATCCTAATTTTCTATTATGTCTGTGATTGCATTTAAAATTAACTGTTTTCAATAAAGTTAAACAGATTTAATGGTTACTATCTAATTAAACATTTCAAAATGAGCTTATAATGGTGAATATGCAATTACACCGTGTACAATAAGATTAAAAAAAACAAAATTACAAAAGAAAGCCTTAAACATGCTGTTGCAATACAAACGAGCTTGATTCCCCTTTTTTTCCGGTGACCAGTTGTCCCAACTTACCGACCGGTTGCAGCGTGACGTGTTTGGGTGTTGTTGCTGATAGTAGAATGGAGAGAGTTTTTCTCTTTTTTACAACGCCCCAGATGCTAGTGGCGGGAGAGCGGAGAAAAAAAGTGATTTACCATCAAAACCGCCTCCCTTCCCCATACCGGCCGGCCCTCAAAAGGCCCTTTTAAAAAACACTTTATAACCGGAACGGAAATCATATGAGACGTAAAAAAAAAAAAAAAAAAAAAACCAAGGAGGTAAACGTAAAATGGGATGGAAAGCAGAAATAAACATTCACAGCTAAACCTTAACTTTAAGAGGCTTAAGTATTTTAACACCTTTGCACTTTAAAAGGTAGAAGTTTCTTTAAGCTGGGTCAACTAAGAGTGAAACAAAAATTAATATCTGAAGGTTTTAAATGAAACTTTGAGCTTCCTTAATAGCAACCAGTGGTTGAAAAAGCCTTGTTCTTTAAAATAATTTTTAATAGTATGGCACTGGATTTTTTTTTCTCATTTATTCAAGAAAAACTAGTTGATCTCTTAATAAATAGAATTATCTATTCTGTCTTGAAATCGTAAATTAATTTGAAACGGAAATGCTTCTACAACAATTTTAAAAGTAAGTTACAGAAATACATATACTATTGCATTTGCAGATTTGAAAAGATTTTTATGAAAACAAAAATGAGAATAATATGACTTGAGAATAATGAGAGTAATATATATTTCTCTCTCTCTCTCTCTCTCTCTCTCTCTCTCTCTCTCTCTCTCTCTCTCTCTCTCTGTCTCTATATATATATATATATATATATATATATATATATATATACACATATAACAAGGATTGAATATAATAAAGCATATGTAATTTGATAAAATCAGCTATTTTCTGACAAAAATAATTCTTCATAACGTCGTTGCTTGTAATCGAATTGTTAATTAAACAAAGTATTGTCGATTAATAATGTCACATGTGAAAAAGTGACAAAAATATATAAATCCATGTGAAGCTAAGTGAAGTTGAATTCAAGGAATGAATGGTAATTTTAAGGAATGTAAAAACATTGTCTGTTTTTATTTTTTATTTTTCACATATTTGTTTAATTGAAAAATATAATTTTAAAAAATGGGTAATTCATTTGTTTTTACTTACTTTTATGCAGTAAAGGAAGTAATTGTAATCGCGAAAATTTTCGGTTTTCAGATTTCAACGGAAATATCCATTTTGGCCATCCCTGAATCCATTTTGACTATTTTCGTCGTGACGTCTGTACATACGTTCGTACGTATCTCGCATAACTCAAAAACAGTTAGTCGAAGAAAGTTAAAATTTTGTATTTAGGGTTGTCATATAATATGGTTGTGAACCTCGTTTTTTGGTCACTGCACAATTAACGGAAGTGTGTACTTTACTTGGAGGTCATTATTGATTTTCATCAAAAATTATATTAAAATATAATGCAAAACTTCTCAATGTTTGGTATTTAAGACTTGCATACTAATCTAAATACTACAATAAATTTTGGTTAAAATTAGCAAACCAAATAGAAGTGGTACTTTACTTAAAGCCACATTAGACTTTCATCAAAAATTATATTAAAATATAATGTAAAACATCTCAAATTTGGGTAAATTAGACTTTTAAATCAATATAAGTAATATAATAGATTTTATTTGAAATTGAAGATCCGAAAGGAGTACTTTACTTGAAGGTCATAAGAAACTTACATCAAAAGTTATATCGAAATTTTTTACAGAGATCATATGGTTTGGTGATAAAGGTTATAATTTTTTCCACTCTATTAAACAATTGTATTTCTTGTTTCAAGTAAAATACTTATTTTCCTCCACATTTGTGAGCTGAACAATTCTGCAGCAGGAGAATAAGATATAAGTCAAGCGGTTTCTTCGCCTTGAAATGTTGAATCCGTCGATTTCCAATGCTTTATCTAGTGACATGGACAGTTCTAATGTTGTCAAGGAACACGAAGAAAGGAAGAACTTGATACCAAACTGAAAGAAAACGACAAATAATAACGGAATAAGACCCCAAAAAACAAGAGCTTGTGTGTGTGTGTGTGTGTGTGTGTTGTGTGTGTGTGTGTGTGTGTGTGTGTGTGTGTGTGTTTGTGTCTGGTCTGTATGTGTCAACAGGCAGATGTCGCGACGCCGAGTGTCGTCTTTTGAGGTACTCGCTATGTTTGGAAACGAGTGACCAAATTCAGGATCACTTTTTGAGCCACCGATTTATAGTTTAATAGGCGTACAAGGAAGTCATGGGGTGTCCACATCAGATATTTTAAAATATAAATTAAAAACTCGAATTCAAGTTTATTTTTTATATTTATTTATGTACAACGTGTTGGGCTTTTTGACCAAATTGGTCATTTTCGTTCTACGCTACAATTATGGAAGATTGCAGCATTACAAATAACATAACGCTAAATACGATTACAGGTTACAAAATAAAATTACGTTTGATTACATTTACAAGAACTATAAAATACAAATTACTCAATTATATTTTATATTTAAAAAATAAATATTTTATTTACACTTTATTTAAATTTCTCTTATATTTCTATATTTAAAAATATATAAAAATAATTTCCTTAAAATCATAGTCATGTATAGAGAGCTTCAGTAAATTGGGTTAATATTTCTAAATACTAAATAAATTATTATTTGGTATAAAGAAAGCTTCAAAGAAGGTTTTGAGTAAATTTAATCGTTCATCAATCTATATTAAAAACAAAAAAAATATAGAATATAAAAAATAAAAAATTCTTGAATTTATTAAATCCAAGTTTTTTTTTTAAAATTTTCCAATCAAATCAATTACGGTGACTATAGTCCCAAGAAGATCGCGTTAATCTTTATCAGTCACCTATGATCTGTATATTAATATAGGTTTCGTAAGTAAATATGTTCCAAGATGTGATCATTCATTTCGTGAACAAGTTCGTTCATGTCTTCAATGGCTATATAAATGCGAATAAAACTAGTTCAGTAACAAATGTTCAATGTTTTACGATTGTTATCTATTACAACTAAGGGCAATGATAGGGGTGATTATTTGCATATACCAAACATATCCTTCCATAAAATGAGGATGAACGTAAATATTTAATTAATATTTTGCAATCTATAATTAAATAAGCGTTGAAACAGATTGGATTGGGGCTGTTAAGGACTATAATTATTGTTACTACAAGAGGGACATTAGCAGCTGCAGGGGCTATGTTATACGATGTATACACGACCGATGATTGGCCAATAAGCTATTAACAGGCACTGAATATTAAACACTTTCCAGCTCCAGGCGGTGTCCAACGCACCCTTAGCCCACTCTCTCTCCTGCGGTCCATTATCAGCTAATCAGAGCCCCTTTGGTTTCTTCTTTGATTTTATTCCTAGCTCATAGTTCTGAAAACAATTAATATCGCTGTCTGATAAAATCTGTCCGTTTGAGGGTATGTAACGATTTTTTGAGAGAGAAGCTGACCCGATTTTGATGGGTCAAATTACTCGTTGTGATACCGCGAATGATTCGAAACATTTAGGACACAAAATACTAAAGAAATGTTGTATTAAATGTTTTAATTTTGTCCGTATCTAACGATTTTTCGAGCGAACTGCACGACCGATTTTTGAGTTACAATTTGATAGCTCGAATTACTCAGTGAATTTCCATGAATATTTTGAAACATCGTGAGCTCAAATACTGAAAGAATATTTCATTACATTTTAGGTATTTTCAGTTTTTTTTTTATGCTTCTTATTACGTCATTTTCAAGTTCATGATCATACAGCAACAAATTATAAATAGCCAATACTTAAAAAATAATAAAAACGTTAAAAAAGAAAATAAAAAAACACGATCACAGGAAATAACTTTTATATCTTTCAACAGTATTCGTCCAATCTACTTAAAAGCGCATTGCTGGACTGCTAGTGAAGTTGACGCCTATAAATATTGAACCTTGGTGTAGTAGTCGAGTGCCTTTCACCACACGTTACGGCTCCTTGTATGTACATTCATAACGTCCCATGCATCTGCGCATGTCAACATAAGGAACGCTCATTGTATCTGTCCATGTAAAAGTACAAAAAATAAAGAAAAGAAAGTATGGAGTCTTCATTTTCGTTTTTTCATTCAACTAAGTCTTCATTTCGTACAACACCAAGTTTCAATAGTCATGGGTGTCCACTTCATTAACAACCCACAAATGCGCTTTAGTGGATATGGCAAGTACATTCATCGGTCCCTTGGGACGAATAGGATTGTAGAAATAAAAATTATTTCCGTAGTCGGGAGTTTTTATTTGTTATTAAATTTAATTCGTATCTCTTTCTATTTCACTGGCATCGTTTAAGATATTAGCTGTGCCGCTCGGTTTCACACGCGTTAAATTTGGGTGATCACTAAAAATACAAAATAATCTAAATTAAATAATAACCTAAAATATGTTGTTCAATCTCCTTTTTTTTGCAGAAACAGTCAAGGAACGAAGTTTAATACTAATGTACATCAGTGTGACATCGACATAACAGACAATCCCTATTGTAATCATGATTTAAATAAAAAAAAATTATATTGACATAATAGACGAAATAATTCACTTATGTGAAAAACAGACTTCCTGGAATTATTGTCAACTATTTTATATTAGAAAAAAACGGAATAAAGAAAATTTCGAAACATTTGTTTGTTTGGGGTAAAAAAATGTTGATGTTATAAAGATATAATAAGGGATGTAGTGTTTGTTCACAAAAAAAACAAAACAATTTAATTTGGCAATACTAATTTATAAAGTTATACTTATATATGTTTCACACCTTTTTTTCTATCTATTCTCCCATTTTATTTATAATTAGACCTTTTCAAACAATAATTTAATATTGTTAAATTAAAAAGTGCAATTTAAGGAGCAGTTGGTCGGTGGGTGCAGACAATGAGGAAAAACACATTAATAAGTGTAACTTATTTTATTATTGTGTGCCAACGTTTCGACCTAAGTTGTAGGCTTCATGAGGGCTATATAAAAAACAACTGGCAAAAACTATTAAAGTATAAAAATTTAATAGTATAAAACAAAAATATGTAATTATACCAGCGTCTTATTAATTAAATCTATGGTCAACTACATCTATACCAAAAGCCAAAAGCTAATGTATTCAACTTGGTCCAACGGTGATGAAGTTGCAATGACAACGAAACATACAAACTTTTTCACTTGCCAATTTATTTATGGTTACTGCTCCGATTCTATTGGTCGTCGAGTGATGTTATAAAGCCTAAAGCCGTCCCCAATAAACGGCCAACCTTAAGCAAAAAGATTTTTTAAATCTGACTAGTAGTTACTGAACTAAACCCGCTCAAATATACAAACTCTTCAGCATTATATAATATATTTATATGTACTATCCTATATCCTGATATACAACATCGTATAGATCCAAATTGTATAGTTTCGTTATTTTTGGACTCTATGATTGCCTTGATGCTCCTTTCATGCATCTTGGAGTTTCATTAAGAGTAGGTTCTCCCTCAAGCCCACCTTACTCGATCAATATTATTGAGTCAACATTGAATTTCGTTACTGTATTGACCTCCTGCAATTACAATAATATTGGCACATGTGATATATATACCACGTTAAATAATTTCGTTATTTTTGGACTCTATAATAGTCTAGATGCTCCTTTCATGCATCTTGGAGTTTTATTAAAAACAGGTTCTCCCTCAAGCCCACCTTACACGATCAATATTATTGAGTCAACATCGAATTTCGTTACTATATTGATCTCCTGTAATTACAATAATATTGGCATATGTGATATATATACTACGTTAAATAATTTCGTTATTTTCTGACTCTATAATAGTCTAGATGCTCCTTTCATGCATCTTGGAGTTTTATTAAAAACAGGTTCTCCCTCAAGCCCACCTTACACGATCAATATTATTGAGTCAACATCGAATTTCGTTACTATATTGACCTCCTGCAATTGCAATAATGTTGGCACATGTGATATATATACCATGTTAAATAATTTCGTTATTTTTGGACTCTATAATAGTCTAGATGCTCCTTTCATGCATCTTGGAGTTTTATTAAAAGCAGGTTCTCCCTCAAGCCCACCTTGCATGGTCAATATTATGGAGTCAATAACGAATTTCGTTACTACATTGACCTCCTGCAATTACAATAATGTTGGCACATGTGATATATATACCACGTTAAATAATTTCGTTATTTTTGGACTCTATAATAGCCTTGATGCTCCTTTCGTGCATCTTGGAGTTTTATTAAAAGCAGGTTCTCCCTCAAGCCCACCTTACACGATCAATATTATTGAGTCAACATCGAATTTCGTTACTATATTGATCTCCTGTAATTACAATAATATTGGCATATGTGATATATATACTACGTTAAATAATTTCGTTATTTTTGGACTCTATAATAGTCTAGATGCTCCTTTCATGCATCTTGGAGTTTTATTAAAAGCAGGTTCTCCCACAAGCCCACCTTACACGATCAATATTATTGAGTCAATATCGAATTTCGTTACTATATTGACCGCCTGCAATTACAATAATGTTGGCACATGTGATATATATACCACGTTAAATAATTTCGTTATTTTTGGACTCTATAATAGTCTAGATGCTCCTTTCATGCATCTTGGAGTTTTATTAAAAGCAGGTTTTCCCACAAGCCCACCTTACCCGATCAATATTATTTAGTCAATATCGAATTTCGTTACTATATTGACCGCCTGCAATTGCAATAATATTGTCACATCTGATTTATATACCACGTTAAATAATATCACTTCAATAATATTTGCCGTGCAATGCGGGCTTTTTAATGAATAGGGAAATCTCCTGTAATCGGCTAATGCTGGAGTTTAATGTCAAACGCATTTTAAAAAATAGTTGTACAATATCAGCCATTCCTCACCTTTTTGACCTTGTCAAGGACAATATTGATGACATCAGCATGCTTGGTAAACTTAATTTAAGAGTGGGAAGGGTGCGTACCAGGCTGAAGGAGGATTTTTATTGAAGGAGCCCTACTCGGTACATTGCTGAACTGTGGAACTCTCAAGGTGGCATATTGGATCTCGATCAGAGTTTTTCTTTGAATCATATTGGGATCATTTTAGGAAAGCATTCGTCTATCATTTAATGCATAATTTTTAGATACAGTCTGGAATGTTAAATGTACTTATTCATGCAATTACTCAGATTTCAATACAATTATATAAATCAAATAACCATGTTGCATTTCTGTGAATTATCATTTGTATGTTGAAAGATCAATATAAATTTAAGATCATCAAAATGTTTCTTACTTATGTGTATATTTAGATGACAGAGCTTGGGCTGTTTTTTCTTTCTTTTTTTTTTTTCTCTATTGCGTTATTCATTTTGTTTAGTTGTTTTACGTTTCATTGTTTTCTTTTAGTTTTTATAACTTATGTTGGTACAGTTTGTGCATTTCATTTTTTTTTTGTACTTATTTAATATTTTTGTAATTAGTATTATGTATTATAAAGTTATGTACTTATAGATATTTTGATGTATAAAGCACTATTTTGTTTTGTTTTACCACCTGTAATTGGGCTTTAGCCTGTTGGTGGATGCTGTTATTATAAATAAATAGATATTCGAGCCAAAGTGTAAAGGTCGAGATTTATCCGTCGTGTCTGACACGAAATAAAAATCAAACACTTTTATTTTTAAATTCGTTTTCATTCTATCTAGATTTTTATTTTTTCTCCCTACTTTACCATTTCTGGTATACCAGGTTTCGCCAGTAGTGGGGTGTTACGCACAGGATGTACGTTTGCCACTACTGCCAATAAAACTGAGTTTCAATTATTATTGTTATTGTACATAATTTAAGGATATCTTCAATTATGGAAACAAATTTATTGTTATGTATTGAGAATACAGGGATTGAAGAAAATAATTAAGATTATATTATATTATTAAATTAAATTATTAAATTATTAATAGTAATTAGATAATGGATAAATTAAAGAGATGCCACGCGGTTCAGCAATATCAATATTAATCAGTTTCTTTTTCGGACAAAGAAATATGCACCAGGGCCGAGAGGATATTTCAAGGGGATACCTGTAGAGCCGGGGGGTGCAAGTCGAGGGTGCCGATATGCCGCTAAGACCGTCATAAAGATAAAACTAGAGATGAGCCCGGTCGACATGGTGTAATAAAATTTACCTCCCAAGGATACAGAAAATAGGGACAATAGAGAACATAGTTCAAACATTTCCAAGACAGACCTTTTAAAATATTCTTATAGCGTCAACCAATAAGATGTCCCAAAACGAGAGTGGGAACAAAATTCATCTTTTCAAGAAGGAGAAGGGGAAAAAGCGAAGAACAGGCAGAGAAAACATAAGCAAGAAAAAGTTCTATGGAGAAGGCAGAAGAGGGAGGTTCGAGAGAGTTCTTGGGAGAAGAGAGAAGACGGAGATTCGCAAAGGGTACAGTTGGGCAGTCCATCGACAGACGAAGTTCGAGCTAGAAGGTAGAATATGGGGGCCACTGCAGAAGAGAGAAACCTAGACCATCGAGCACCGAGTGTCGAAGGCATCTATAAGATAAGTTCTAGCCCTTTCATTCATTGTGTACATTAATGTCGAATATTATGTGGCACCCGATTAATATTTTAAATGAGCAAGTTCCCCTGGTATTTTCAAATACATATGTTACAGTCCATAGATTTTTACAATGAGAATAATTTAGATTGTAAATTAGTAAGCCAACAGTTTAATTAATAAATAAAATAAGATCTTCTATCGAAATCTACTATTCTATTTACCCTGCATGCCATCATATAGTTTAATTAAGTAAAATGGTGAACACGACACCCTTGGAAAGGATCTCCAATGATATTTATAATATCCCAAACTAGTGACCATAGCAGGGGGGTATGCGGTCTCTAGCCTTTTATGTTAAGATATAATTTGATTGATCGGCTCCCTTCTGGAATCGATGCTAATAGAGAATAAATTAGATAAGTAAATTAGGTAAATGTGGTTTCTGGAACTCTCCCCCCCCCTCGTGCGTTAGAAAAGCAGTTTGCCAGAAACATAGCAATATCCATAATACTTTCGTAGTCAAAGAACTAAGCTATCCGCCGAATGCTCCGGAATCTCATTAAGTATTGATCAAAAAAATTAGAAAAATCAAAAATCGACTAGCCCCGGTTGCTCTCTTTTACATTGTTACCTCTGAATATGATGTTAAATGTTATTAACGGTGTATTTATTGAGAAAAAAAATAAATTTCAAAAAATAAGAAATGAATATATATATATATATATATATATATATATATATATATATATATATATATATATATATATAACTTTAGTGAAATAATAAATTTGAAAGAAATTGATTATCAAACCCTGGCGTGAGGATTTGGAACCTTGGGCCTTATCCGGCGAGCTCTCCCACTCCTTTCGTTCCTATTAACTATAGTAAAATGGGTGCACTAAGGTAAGGTATACGAAATCCGTCCCGTTGCCTAAACTCGTCCCCCGAGTTATCTACTAACGTTGATATTGCTCCTACCAGCTGAAAACTCGTGAAATAATTCAGTACTACCCCGTTCACTGAGGTTAGTAAAATAGGCGATCACTGTTTTGGCTCAGTATTTTTCAGCTGTATAACGATGAGAAGCTGGTTCTAGTTTTTTCTCAAATTGAGAATGCCATTCTCGTGCATCAAGATAAGATATTTTTTTACTTTATTGATGCTATTCGTATACTTGAGTATTGGTTTCGTGTTAAAATTATCCAAGACTCGTACGTTTATTCATTAAGGTTGGGAAAATTATAATTGTTTTCATAGTTTGTCCTAAATTCCTCCTCAAGGTACTAAAATACTTCCCGGGGACGGGGTAAATATCCTTTATTGTAAGGATTCTGAAATTAGTCCCACTTTGTTTATGTTATTCTCTCCCCCTCTCATATCAATTTAAGAAATTTAATTCTGATCTACAGTGAACGGTGATATTATTGAATAAAATAATCAATAATTCTAATGTTTTAGCCCTCAATTATGCAGTGTATGCTGTAAGATACAAGGTTTTCCCTGATTTTCTAGTTTAAATTCGGTGACTCTATCTTAGTTCTCTTATCTTCCATATCTGTTTTTAGGCATTGTACTATAACCTCCATCAATCTCCAGCACGACATTGTCATGGAATATTATTTTTTTTTTCGGAATTGTCACAGTATATTGTACTTCAATGATTCTTCCTTCGGTTTGGTAAATTTTCAGTCAGATTTTGATTATTCATTCTATAAATGCTTCGGTTTAAAATAAAGATTCTCGTTTATTATTATATAAACATTAGTTTAAAAAATAACTGAATTGATTCACTTGATATTTGTCTTGAAAATTACGTATTACCGTCTGTATCCTGTAAGACACATATCCAATTTAGGTGATGGTATGAGTTTCTTTTCAGATCGATTTATAAATAGATAAAAACGTATTATTGATAAAAATAAATCATTACTTCAATAACAATTATTAAAATAATAAACTTACGCAAATTAGTTTTTAATTAACATTAATTTAAAAAAAATGAGTATAAGCCAAATTTATTTTACTTCGAATCAAAACATATTGTTTCTCATTGTTCGTTTGATTTTATTTATTTATTTTTAGCACTTTTATGACCAATATAATGTCTTCTCAACTTCATTTGATGTTGCTGTTTTTTTTTTCGTTTAAAGAGTAATCAATTAACTATCTCTTAAGTTTACGTGAGTTTAATAATACTCCTCTCCAATGCTTATCTAGCTTGTATGGCAATGTATTCTACAAGATAAATGTTTCATATCTCGCGCCAAATATCATAAAATACGCCAACATGTTTAAAACTTTAAAATTAGCTTATCTAGAGCTTAAAAATCAACATAATAAAAAATATATTTTTTAGTCTGATAATCATATCGTTGTCAAATTAAGTGTTAAATATTCTAAAGTAAATAAATTTCTTTCTTTGGCGAGTTATTTGCCTTTAGTCAAAACTCCCTAATTTCAAATAAATAGTGAATTGTAACATTTAGGTAGGTATCGTTTTTGTAACGACTCCGACATCTGTTGGTATAAAACTGAGCTGCTTGTATTATGTTTTTTATTTTTTTATTTTAAACCATTTAAACTTTGTAAAATTCGACTTAATCAAGACAAATGTCAAAATATCGCTTTTATTCTCCGACAAGAAACCTGTCTTCCAGTATACCTCGACAATGTAGTAATTCCGCAGACAGACAAAATTCGATAATGGCCTGACATTTGGCAGAAATATGACGTGAGGCCACACATCAAGAATAAACAAAAAACGCTAACAAAGATTAAAACTATTATACTCATTTCTTTCAAGACGTTCAAAATTGAAACTTAGACATAAATTGAACACTTACACTTACTTACTCAAGCCCATCTGGACCTACGCTTCACAAATATACGGGACAGCCAAAAAAACACATGTACAAAAACTTCAAATTTTTCAGTCAAAAAATTTTAGGACTATCACCAAAGCTCCTTGGTACATCAGCAACTTTACGTTACATACAGACCTCAATATTTCTACAGTTAACGAACACATACGGACCCACTACAAACAATTACACTGACATCCTAACACACTCATACAAGACAGTGACAACCAACATGCCTGAGCCAACACTCGCTGAAGGCTGAAGAGGAGCTGGATGAGGGATCTCCTAGCAATATCCAATAGGAATAATTCCGATCATTACGACAGGAAGAGGTGCCGCTGAGTACTAATCTTTCTCATGCCTTTCATGCCACGTTAACATATTCTTAGCCAGCACATTCACAGGTTGGTTGTCTCATAGACAGGTGTGAATTTAAAAAATAAAGCAAAAAAAAAATTAAATTAAACAATACATCAATAGCATGGCGATATTTAATAATATAGCTGGGCGATATCTGGCCGCCTTCCCTTAATGTAGTAATCGTTTCCGGCATATCCATCGTGTTCTATGTTTCCTCATTATTATCTTGTTATGCTATATTCCTCTTTCAAGAAATCAACTAAACTTTTCTGGATCTCATTGTACACTTTGTATGATGTAGTTCACGATGAAAATCCAAGGTTTGATGAAAGGGTAATTTAAACAGCAGTTCACGCATCGGGCCAATAAATTAGATAGGTATTAAGGCTGCGAGGAGAGCGGGGGTGTAAAAGAGACAGGGAGTGCAAGATATAATCACGCTGCGGGGCACAAGCTCATAACTCAGCCCTCCGTTTAATTAGCCTGAGGAGTGATATGTAAATGGAGGAGGTGTTTGATAAACGGTTCAACACGGAGCCAATTATCTCCTCGGGTCAGTCCCTGTGTTTCGGATTATTACAGGGCCTTCATCAGGCTCTGCGGACGTGTCTTGGCCGCGGGGCTCAACAAGTGTTCAGTCAGTCTGGGGTCTTCTGGGGCCACTCGGCGGTAGCCGGCTATAGCTCTTAATAATCCTGAGCCTTGTCGGACATCATCGAACTTGAAGGTCTCATTGGATCAAGGAGAAAGTGCTCATCTTAGAAGCACTGCGGTAGGTTCACGCTATGCATAGACGTCAATAAAAGGACAGTGACTTAATAGCATTCTTCATTCGTTAAAAATTAAACATACTTCAAAGGTTTGAAGGAAAAAAAAGGGAAATTTCTTCTTTCTATAATTACAAACAACATTGCATAATCGTCAACGGTCTCTGACAAAAAGTTAAGGGATTTTGCTGATAACGTTGGTTTTAAAAAACTTGGGAACAATACTTAAACCAAAGCGCGTTGTTGAAGAACCTTTAGCGTTAACACAAATTTGGTTTGCACCGTTAAAAGGGTTCGTGATTAATGGGCGATTTTATGAACCTTCAAAACAAAAATTGAAGACCTAGACCAAATTTTTAGATAATTTTCGTTATTCTCAGCTCCTAGGGCTCATCGGACTAATCGGATGGACACGTGTATACTTTTTTCAATGTAGAATCATCCGAAAAGTTTCTTCAAAGTCGGCGACGGACACATCGTGCATTTCCCTTGTCAGTAAAAAAAGCCTAATTTTTTGGATTAGTTTATAAGCAGATCTCCCATTTGTGATTTAGATCAGGCAATTAGATTCAAGAAAGACAATTAAGCAAGGTGAGAAATTTAAGTAGCTATAGTATCATAAAAAATGAATCCAATTTTAAATTTTAGGAATCATGAACATCCCAATAGATCGTAAAACTCTAAAACGTCCTAAAATAAATTTTTTTTTTACTCGCCGACATGAAACATTCTTCGGTTATTCGCAAAAGGTGGATGGAACCCCTTGTTTAACACCTAACGCCAGCAGAAGTTTCACGCAGTGCCCTCTAAAAGCGTACAGGAACAAGACCGGTGGGTCAAGACTCAGAGAAAGACCCAGATCACGTGTCCTCATAGACATGAGACAGGCAGAGATGAGCATAGTACATGCTGCGGATAGGATCGGTAAAATGATTAAGCAGGACAAGGACCTGAGTCAATTGCGCCACTAAAGGAGAAAGAAGAAGATGAATGATATAGAAAAAGCAAAAGCCAAGTGAGCCCTAAAGGTAAGTCTGAACATCGAAGAATATCAGAACATCGGTTTTCTAAATATTACTCAAAATCCAAATATCCCTGTCCCATAAATCATTGTAAAACATCTGCCCACTTTACAAATAGGTATCTAAGAGAGTTTTTGATTTTATAATTCGATATTACTTTATTGATTTAAAAGATCAGAATTCAAAGAACAAAACCCTCTCATAATTCCACCAAACGTAGGTCGTATGTACTTTTAAACCAGTATGTGCGAATAACAATAGAAAACCGTAGACTTTTTTTTTTGATGTTTTGAAAAACTCAAAAATTTACATCTACATGGTTATTTCACGTGATCATTAAAAGATACCTAATAAAACTGTCTACTAATACAGCAAACAATTTTAATATTGAATTTTGCACTCGGTAAGAAAAGTTGTGTGAGTTGGTAAACAGCTAATATAGTTATTTCATCAATTTCTGAAGGTTTTTTACTACGATTGTAGCAAATTAACTGCCCAACTACTAAAATTATGCTGATTGCGTTAACATTTTATCAGCAACTGTTCCATTTTTAGTCGTATTTTTCCCGAAAAAAATAGACTCTTCCAGTGGATTGAAGGTCGGCGGTAAGCGGCAGGACTGCATTTTCTATTAGTTCCATATCCCCTAGAACCCGATTATGGAAGTTCTGGAGATTTCTGATATCTAATATATATATATATATATATATATATATATATATATATATATATATATATATATATATATATATATATATATATTCCCCGCAACATTTGAGCATCCCCAGCGGTTCCCTTTGGGTCAAATGAGCTGAAATACGGTATTTAGGACTTTTGTCTAGGCAGAATGATACCATTATAGAATGGGTAAATTCCAGTCAAAATTTCTGTATGTTTACCTGAAATTTCGGCGTTTTTAAAGCTTTGTATCCCTACAGCTCCACCATATTAGTTTATATGGCAGAAAATTTGTATGGGAAATAGGTTGGTGTTAGGAAAGTATCTTTTGGAGGTCTCAACTTGGTTTCCCCATCTCTCCATCCCGGGTTTTCAGATTTTTTAAAACTTTTGCGCACCTTTAAAATACCTCAAAATTGAGTAAGGGGGCACAAATTATTGATATGACTATTTCAACTGTTCGATGCCTTCTTAGTCGTATTTTTCCCGAAAAAAATAGACTATTGCAGTGGGTCAAAGGTCGGCGGTGATCGGCTTGACTGCGTTTTCTATCCATAAAATAAACATCCTGAGTATGAATACGCAAAAACATGAAAATCTAATTTTTTTTTTTCGTTTGCCGCTCTTCTTCCGAGATAGCGATATATAATTTTTCTTCTTAGCCCCGCCATTCTGATATATTTATTTTTTTTTGTTTTAGTTAAGATACGACCATAGTGATGGAGCTAGGTTGCTCACGACTTTTTTATTTTTTCATACCTATTTAGGAAAGCATAATAATTAACGTGACGCTACCTAATCGTGACATGGCGTTGATGTTTTGTGTGGTGTAAATCCGGTGCAATTAGTATGTTCTGTCTAGTTACTCCTAATCATTATCAATCTCCATTACCATGATAGAACGGCCATCAGAAACTCGGAGTGTAACAAAGACCGATCAGGTTCCTCTTACTAACTGATAACTGTCCGGTATTCACCTCTGATTCTCATTAGAATTAGCTACGTGCCTCCATTGTTTATATTTTACCAAGCTACCGCACATATTATCGAAGAAGAACTCAGGTAACAGAGGATACACTTTGGGTCACGTTACTTCAAGGTAAGCTGGTCTTAAATACTCATTCTAACAATTTCAAAAAAAAAAAAAAATTAATGAAAGAAATCATTCATATCAATCAGCAGAACTAATCTCAATTTAAAATATCGGATGATAACTCCGATTTAATTAAAAGTTATACTTAAAAATAAAAACATTAAAATATAATATTTTAACTATATATATATATATATATATATATATATATATATATATATATATATATATATATATATATATATATATATACATATATACATATGGTTGAATATATACACAGTATATATATATATATATATATATATATATATATATATATATATATATATATATATATATGTACTTATATATACTGTGTATATATTCAACCATCCCCGTCTGCCTCATTATTATTCATATTCCTTCTTTATTATCACTTTTTATAATTATTCATAAAATAAACCTTAGATGATTATTAGTAAATTATAGTTGAAGAGAGCTGAAATGATGATGAAATAACAACACATTTCACTAATTAAATGTTTATTTTGTATTTAAAACTATATCGGATTTGAACATATATGTATAATCAAAAGACTCTAATTAACAATAATGAAAATATATGGTACAATTTTTCAATTTACCATACGTTACAGTTTGGCTATTACTATTCAATTTAACTTTGTTAATGTTTAGTTTTTATAATGAACAACCCAAATAATATCCTGTAGAATATTAATTAATAAACTGTAACTTGGTTAATCCACTTCTTTGTAGCGATGTATTTCAAAATGGAAACTGCAACGTGACTCTAGCTTCAGATGGAAGTCCGAATTCAGATAGGTGATAATAGAAGAGGATAACATAGAATTGGAATAGAATAATAGTAGTGAATGGCATGGGAATAGAATGGGAACCTAAAGTTTCTGCATCTTTAGATACTCTTCATATCTTCTCATATTCATTCTTCTGATTGGCTGTCAAATTCTGACGGTGTCGCTATCTTAAGGAAAGGACGCCCAAATACGTCCTCCAGCGCGGCAATATCAGAGGCAATATCCGAAGTTTGGAATTCGCGCCGACCTTTGTTAGCTAGCCGATACTAAAATCCCGTCTCTCAACGTTCCCTTACACCTTCAGATCAAATAAAAACTTCCAATTCACTCAACTTTTATTGAATATTTGTTTTGTAATACTAAGACTATTTATATGTAAACAATTAATTTAATAACAACAAATAAATAAAGAAATCTAAATTAATTCTTAATATGGTTTGGTTGATACTTATTAATTATATTTACTTTGAAAATAACTACTTTTTAAACATACTATAACATAATATTATATATTAAAAAATATTAAATATTATGTATTACAATATATAAATATTTACTGAAGATGTTTTCTTTAGAGTTTTGTACTGGAAAATCGGGATATAAAAATCTGGGTTCTAAAATTTGGTTAGTGACGAAGGTATGTTAAAAGAAAAAATAAATAGAAAGTGGTTCTTCATAGGAATCGGTAAACCAGCATTAAAAGACACAATGGAAGTAAAAAGAGGAGGCGCACAGCACCCTTTGTAGTAGGCGTGAAATTGAAAAATACTATCTCTTGTTGAGGAGTTTAATTAAAAATGTATTTATCGGGAGGAAAATTAAAATATATTTCGAATTCAAATAATCTGTAACGTGAACAAAACGTGCATATTCTCTGTTACGTTAAGTACCTGTGAGCTTAATGGTAATTTATTTAATTTTTTTTTTCATCAAGGGTAAATTTTTATAAACAGTAATAAATTTTACAAGAATGGTTTTATAAAATAATTAGATATTATTTCTGTGGTTTTACGTTAAAAAACAAATCAATTTATGAAAAAAATTGTTCTATATATTTTTTTGCAAACTTTTTGTTTTCGATATATATATCGAATATATATATATATATATATATATATATATATATATATATATATATATATATATATATATATATATATATTTTTTTTTTAAATTCTGTAATTTCAATATAATTTTGCAAGAACAATACACAACTATGATGACAATTCTTATGGTTTTCGAGTGTTAAATGTGATACACTTCAGGATTTCAGCAGAGATTTACTGGAAATAAATTATGAGGCCATTCACACAAATAATATACAATTTTTTTTCCTAATATCCTGGCGTTGGGTTAACCGAAACAGCGGCTTTAAGAAGTTCACTATAGATCACTCCACTTCAACAGATAAACGCTAAATGGAACGTGGAACGGCCGTGAGTGTAATAAAATAATAAATAAATCCTAAATAATAAAATAATCCTGTGTGGGTGTTTCGGAGTGATACAAGGCGTTTAAAATTCCATCGTTCATAAACACCATCACGCCATTCTAAAATCCAATCACTCCCACCTTTAATATGAAAAACTGATGGAGTGGAACGATGGACCGAACAATTTTTCCCGCAGTTTTTATGCTGTGCTGTAATAATAATAATAATAAAAATTGTTGATCAATAAATACAGTACTGATGCTGATTGGATAAAATATTTTACAAATATATTTATAATAATAACTTACAATTTTGTTTATTTAATTTTATTATTTATTATGTTAATGAATATAAAACATACCTATATGTTTATATAAACATACCTATAATAACTTTTATAGCCGATTTATATTTTCTAACATGCTTAAAAATACCACTATTTATTATTTTTTGGGGGGGAGTGAAAGATGAATATTAAATTATTTATTTTTCTTGTTATTTATTTCTGCAGAGTTATGGGTGATTATCAGAAATAGTTCAAACATAGGTCTCCAAAGATGTTAGTCGGTGAACTCTTCCCCAATAAAATACTGACATAAATACATAAGTGGTGTAAAAAACTAATCAAAAAAACCAAAATGCCGTTCTGTTAGGTTATTCATAAAAATTTCATTCATTAATTAATTTTAAAAACTTCAAAACAATACATAAGGAGAAACATTAAGATAGTAATGATAAGAACACAAATACTCTATTTTTTGTGACTGCTATAGCTAAAGTGAATAATGGACCATTGGGTAAGGGCGAGATCTTTGCAGAGCTGCCATTTGTCATAAAAAGAGAAAATTCCGCAGTAAATACATCTATACTTCTATGAATAAAAAAAAAAATCAATAGTGTGACGGTAATGATAACGAACACAAGGTACAAAGTTTAGAATAATCTAGAAAAGAAATGAAATAAAATAAAACTCAAATGGCTTCAGTTTCGAAAAGCATATACCATCAACTCACCATGATGGAACTCATTTTAGGGAAACTATAGAGTAATTAAATTTATTTGTGTGTTTAACTAAAAAAACGTGTCAGTGACACGGGGCGGTAATGAGAATTGAGATGTTCGATTCAACAAAAAATTTGTTAATTTATTGAAAACTCATCGCTTTTATTTTGTCATCGTGTTGGAAAGCGAAATGAACATAATGGATAAAAACAAAATCACTTGATTGATACTTATGAATGTAATGTATGAGGGACACGATTTTTTAATTTTTCTGAGAATCGCCCTTATATTTATAACGTAGGTAAAAAATACACGTATTGTGAGCTTGAAAAATTTATCTGGCGGTGAAAAATGGGACAATGGAGTAAAGTGGTGGTCAGCGGAGCTCTTAAAATCTGCTTCACTGCAAGAACTCTGGTCGCTCCACTCCATCGTTCCATTGCCCGATTAGAAGGGATCGTCAGATTCGCTAGACACCAATCCTCAGACTAAATGTAAAATTTGCAAGAATGGGTGTGATTTAGTGTTTTAATAATATCATTATTTCAACATTTTAGTATTTTGGAGATTGGAGAAGCTCAATGTGTAAGACACTCGATTCAGCCGACGATCGACCATTGGGTCGGAAGATCTTCCTGGGGTCACCTACTTCTTTAAAATGGGTACCCTTAAATGGGGTGGAGGATAACCTAGGAGGTTGGGCCTGAATGTTGACTAAATCATCTCCTTGTATAGCCAGTAGTAAAAAAAAAAGTACTTCCTTGCGAAGTACTGAATCAACACACTTGATGTTTTAGTATATTTATTTCGTAAATTAAAGAAAAATTTAGTCTAAATTATTAATTTAAAAAAATCACTTCCATATTTATAGATATTAACTTATTTCTCATATTTCTAATTAATTATATTTAATTGATTTCATTTTAATATTGTTTATTATTCTATTACATGTCCTGTATCATGGAATATTGTAATATTTGTCGATATCTAATTTTTTTTTGTCACTAGAAGTTTGTTGTCTTTGTAAATTTGCGTTTTCTTCGTGTGACTGTTGTTAAATACGTGATAACATTTTTCGAAATGATCAAAAATGAAAACAAAATACCGAGTAGTCCGACAAATCCGTCTCAATTGCTCATTGTCACGGAGAACAATGAACTAAAGGGAGGGTAAACTGAAGCACCCCCTTTTAAAACACAGTTACCTGATACTTGACTTTAACTTAGACGAAGTTAGGAACTTGTGATCCCGTAAAACTGTTTCGGTATAGAATAACAATTCCCATCGGACAGTTCCCACAGGTTTTCTTTAAACTTGTAAAAACAAAGTTTTCAATTTATTAAAAGAACATTAACTGCCCCCAATCAACCTCCTCCCCCTCGCCCTGTCGTCTCTAATTTATTTAACTTTCCCTGGCCAAGGTTCCATTTACAAATGGGCCGATTGTTTTATAAGATTAATTATTTTCTTTCGTCTTTTAAGGTCGGGTTCGTTCAGCATCCAGCAAGAATTATGATATAATTTTACTGCTTGCAATTATAAATTGATTGTAAAGTAAATTCTAAAATTATATAACAAAGGCTGCGAGTTCGTATCCCGGTTCCGGCATTACATTAATTTAAGTAATAATTAATTTAATTCCTCAAGCAATTAATCACCCCTCTCCTGAGTATGTGAGCCTGTCAGTATACTGCAGGCGGCTCAAACAGTCCGGACGTAGACTGTTTGTATGTAACCAAAGGCTCTTAATTACTTTAATTCACAGATCTCTATTCCTGGCCACAATAGAGTAACAGTCTCCCACTCTGTACTTTCTCGTCTCGCCATCTTGTGAGTGGCTTTCCTTCCCATCTCTTGTGTTCTCTTGGAATCCACTCTGTGGCCATTTCGGACGGTCTTCTTGAATCAAGCCTCCATTTCAGTAGAGGTGCTTCATGCGGTAAGCCTCGATTTGAGTTTGTACTTTTCTGTTGCTGATGCGGTCTTTTATTTTGATTTCTAAGATGCTTCAAGAAAACTGCAATTGTATTCTATCTAATTTCACATTGCATTTTTCTGTATCGGCCTTTCTATGTGCGATCCAAATAGGATTAGTGGATATTTTCCGATACCCTTGCCTTTAAGCCAGAAGGTATTTGACTTTCAAAACTTTTTTCATGCACCTGTATTTTTTTTTATCCCATGTTAATCTTTCATTGAAAAAGGCAGCTCCACCGAATGTGAAAATTATCGGCCTATAAGCTTGCTCTCAGTTTTCTACAAACTTTACACCTGAATACTGGAAAAGCGACTGAGGACAATGGCTGAAAATAATAAAATATGAACAGGCAGGTTTTCGTCCTGGAAAGCAAACACAGGACCACATTGTTTCCTAAGAAGCATAGCAGAAAAGGTATGGGACAGAGACAAACACATATTCTTGGCATTTTTAGACTTAAAGGCAGCATTCTACTCTGTGTTCAGAAAAGAAATATGGGTAGCATTGGCGGTCAAAGATATTCCAAGCGATCTAACTGCAGCCATTAAGTCGCCATGGATGCAAAGGGAGTCTTGCTGATCAATGGAAGAGAATCTGAGGCATTCCTCGTAGAAAGAGGTGTGAGGCAGGGAGATTGTCTAAGCCCCCTCCTGTTCATTATTTTTATGGATGAGATCCATAACATATGTAAGCGCCGAACTGCATGGATCGCCAAAGGAAAATGGAACTTAAGAACCATTCTTGTACAAAGTCTTTTGCTTGCTGATGACATTGTCCTAATTGCTGATTCCCATACCCTAAAGGAATGGTCATTAACACCTCTAAGAGAAAGTTTCTAATTCTGTCCCGAGAAGATCAAGAAGACGTCCATCTTATTTGCAATTGGGAGGTATTAGAAATTGTGCCGAAGTTTACCTACTTAGGGACCATAACAAGTTCCTCTGATAAGATTGATCCAGAGATATCTCACAGAATTTCTAAAGTGAATCAAGTTTATTACCAGATCTGCAATAGTATAATTGGTCACCGAGAAGTAGGTATGAAGACAAAATGGCACATATATAATGTGTTTAACTCCCGACCTGTATATGGAAGCGTAAGCTGAGTAATGCTTGATAAGCAAGCCAGCCGCGTTAGAAATGTAGTTTCTGAGGAGAGCGAATGGGAAGACAAGAAGGGATTGCGTCTGAAATGTACGAATGTTTGAGGTGACAGAACTAAAGACCATACTCGAATTCCGACAGCTTTAGTGGTTTGGCCACATGTGCCGCATGGAGGATGAAAGAGAATCAAAGAAAGTTCTAGAAGCTCGACCCTCTGAAAAAAGACCACAATGACATCCCAGTATTTCCTACCAGCAGAATATCCAGAAGATTGGAAGGAAAAGAGGGAAAACCCTCCAGCAGATGAAGGAGCTATGCAGGGACCGGGAGGAATGGCTGTAATTTATTGAGGCTCCTAAACGCTAGGAATGGCACAAGATGAGGACAAAGAAGAAGAAGTTAATCCTTCTATGTAATTCATCATTTCTATTTTTAAATGAGACGTACTAGATATATCCTTTTTATAGAGATGTCCTAAGTAGATATAATGGTCAGTGAAACTGATGCCACACACATTACGGGGTGTGTTAATTTTGTCCATAGTGAATTTTTTTCAATGACGAGGGCTAATCTCTTCTTGTTTTGTCCTTCAATTATAGATGGACATCTTAAAGTCCTGATAACAACAACGCAGTTATTCCTGGACTCTTGAACATATACTGTTTTTAAAAAACTGATGCTAAGCCCAGCTGCAAGTTTATTCATATAGAGCTCTGAATTTTAATCATTCTTAAACACTGTTTGGCAAGTAACAGCCGCTTGTTCGCTGTTAAAAAAGTTAAATTCATAAGTTATCTTGATGCTTGATAAATCAAATCTCGAGGGGAAAATATTATCGATATCACCAATAGGATGATTGGATCCTAGGCTCTTAGATGTTTTAATATCCACCATTTATTTTTTCACCTAAATGCTTGTTTCTGATTTTCCTTGAGAGAAGTTCCCATAATAATTTTTCATTTTCTCAGCATTAATATTCATACCATATTTTACCTTACACCTAAAGCCCTGTTCACGCGATATACGACACGCAAGGGTGAATACTAAGGTTTTTAAGGGAGGCAATAAAAAACGAGAGCACACCTAAGCGACACAAGGAGATATCGCGTGCGATTTATCTTACCATTGCTTTCCGGTTCTTAACCGATTTATACTTTACGATGTTAGTAGTTTATTAAAATTTTAATAATAATGGTATCAATACCGTTGCGAGAGTATTTCTAGGAAAAGTAATATAACTCAGGATTATTACAAGGAAATAAATCGTGTTTTTGTTAATATGAATTTCAATAGGCAGGTTTTTGATAAACACTGTATTCAGCGAGGAATTTCATCGAAACATTAATGAAAGTATAGTGGTGCAGTAAGAAGAAAAAAAAATTGGATCGATGGATCATTTACTCCGAAAAATAGAATTTAAGATTTGAAAATTATTATTATCATTTTTTTTCCATAGACCATTATTAAGCTTCTGATTACTTAATTGTCTGAAGATACTTAATTTTCTTCCGTTATATATTTTAAGGAGGGATGTATTATATCTGCTATTTATGTTAATGTGTTATAATTTCTAATTATTCCGTAGGTGCTGAAGCTCACTTTTCCTTTTTGTGTCAAATTTACCATCACAAACTAAAACTAAATTTTAATTTTTTCCAATGCTGGGGTACCCAAGAAGGTATGCGCTCACTGGAAGTGGAGCTTATTTTTAGTTTCATCGGTTAGTAAAATTTTGTAGTCCTCTCAGTTAGGAATTCCGCAAATATTGCCACTTTTAATTCCTCATGGAGCCCCAATGTTTTTACTCTACAATGAAGGTACCTTTGCCAATCTTCGCAGTATTCCGTTTTGAAATGATTGTAAAAGCTTTTCTGTCGACTTAGCAAGGTGTGAAAGTAATAGTGCGCCGTACAATAGGGTCGGATGTAAAATAGTTTTATATATTAAAGCATTTAACCCTTTACAGAACCCTGGTACACGTGTTGTACCAGAGCCTAGTACATAAAAAGGAATTTTGCAAATAGTTTCATTGGAATATAATAGATGACAGCAAGGACGGTAAGGACCCTACCAACACGGAGGAGTGGAACAATGTACCAGTGACCGGTTAGCATTTGATTTCCTCTAACTACGATTGTCTGAATTGTTGCTCTCACAAATTTAAAACTCAGCTATCAAACTCAATTCCTTTACTCTATTAAAAATCATGTAGCAATATTATTCTAAGCCATGGTTTTCTCATCAGACAGGATAATATTTCAATATTAATTGGTGAAAAACAACTTTGGTGAGTATTGGTAATTTTTTTTTAAATTTCAATAATTTTATTTTTATTGTCATTCCAAATTACTCTAATGTAATTCATCAATTAATATATATCTTCAATATAGGAATGTGTTACTTATAATTAAGTTTAAAGATATTCAAAACACTGTTAGTGTTATAAATAAACACATTTTTATAAAAATAAAAAAGAAATGAGGATTAAAACTCATTTACACAGTAATGCATCAAATGCACTCGTGACCTCGTAAGATAAAGCTTTTACAAACGGCTACTGGCACAGGTGTATCAGCCTATTATTTCCTAGTAAAAGAAAATTGTCCTTAAAAAATCACCAGAACTAAATATTAGATACCCAAAAGAATAAATATATTGTGGAGAAAAATTGTTTGCAATGCTCAATTATGTTGCCCTATAATGGGTTATGTGAGAAGATGCGAAGCAGATAATAAATGATTCAGGAATTATTTTACTTCCTACTGTTTTGATTTTTGTTACGAAAGTATGCCGAAAATTATAAAGATAATTTGTTTACACTATCATTTATTTTAAAATTTGTTGGAAGTTTCTTCTTCACTTTTGGAACGAAAATATCTATTCAAATATCCCTTCGTTTTATCTGGATTTATTTCTATCTTTAAATGTTTTAATATAATTACCATGAAAATACTTTTTTCTTAAACCTTCTTCTCCCCCCCCCCTATTATTAAGTGGCGAAATCCACAATAATGTTTTCTTTGCCGAAGGAATTCTAAACATGGTTTTGTAGGGCTGCTTCTCCGTATTTTACTTCCGACGAATGATGAAAATAAATAATAAGTAAGTAATAAATAATCGGAAGACCCCTACCATTTTTCCAATAATTCTAACTTTCCACGGAGTGGCCCCATTATAGAAACGATAATCGATGAATTCTGTTCCCACTTTTTCTTTAGAATTGTTTCTGATTTCTTTATTGACATTGGCTTGGTCCTGATTTTTACAATTTATTAATGCATTGTATTTATACAGCGTGTTGAGCATTACCTCGGCCGAATCACTTGCTCACACAACCGTTGGTTTAGAAACTGTACGGATCTTACCAAGTACTGAGTCCAACGACAGACACTACCTTGAAAATCTGTTTTTCTCCCTCCATCTCTTCGTCGTCCCATTTTCTCCCACCCATCACACTTGCCGGTCCGACACCTGGTTGGATTTGCATGTCATCGATTCAGAACGTAATCTCCTTTCCTTTTCTCAACTACCTGTCCCGTTTCTGTCCTCTCACGACTTAATCCAAATATCCTACAATATCGAAACTCCTACGATCCTCCCTAAAACCATAACTTTCCGTAACCTAGACGCCCTCACACATGAAAATATTTTACCTGACCTTGAAACGCTGCAGTGGAATGAAATATATTCCTGTTCTTCCATTGATTCCATGGTCGATACCCTCACCTCTAATCTCATCCACATCCTTGATACCCATGCCCCACTCAAAACCTCTACTTTCCGTCGGCCGCCTGCTCCTTGGATGTGTCAACAAATTAAAGATATGCAAAGAAGGCGTGAGGCAGCCCGTAGACGCTTTAGACGCACTAGGCTAACAGACGACTATCAAGCGTTTAGGGTACTCCGCAATTTGACACAGGCAACTGTTAGGAGAGCGAAATCCAACCACTATCATGAAGCCCTCTCCTCTGCTCCCAATGCTAAATCAAAATGGCAACTCCTTCGCAAACTCTCCCTTTGTAAATCCTCTCCCGCACCAGTCTTCCCAGTTTCACCCGATGAATTAAATTCATACTTTTTATCAGCCTCCTCTAACACTTCTCCAACTCCTCCTTCCTGCTTTTCCTTAGTTCCATCTTTCAACTCTGATAATTTTTATTTTTCCTACATCCCCCCTAGCGATCTTATTTCATCCATAATGAAATCTCACACCAATTCCACTGGGCCTGATGGAATACCTGTTAAATTGTTAAAATTATGATTCCCCGAAATTCTTCCAGTTCTTCTCTTCATTTATAATTTCTCCCTCCAAAACTCAGTATTTCCTACCTCGTGGAAAAAAGCCTTAGTCCATCCTATTAACAAAATCTTCAATCCTATATCTCCTAAAGACTATCGCCCAATTTCCATCCTCTCTAACCTTTCCAAACCTCTAGAAAGAATAGTCCAATCACAAATATCAAACTTCCTGGAAAAGTCCAAACTACTTGATCCTCACCAATCCGGCTTCCGTCCCAGTTTCTCCACACAATCCGCGCTAGTCAAAATCACAACTGACATACATACTGCTATGGACCGAAAAAAATTAACTGTATTAATACTCCTTGACTTTTCTAAAGCTTTTGATTCCCTGGACCATTCTATCCTTTTTACAAAATTAAAATCACTATCCTTTTCCAACAGCTCTATCCAATGGTTCAAATCTTTCCTTTCCGATCGGACTCAAGCAGTTACCATTCCTAATCAACCCCTATCTTCCTTTCTTACCTTGTCCTCAGGAGTAGCCCAAGGTTCGAGTATTTCCCCACTGCTTTTCAATACCTATATAAATGATCTTCCTAATTCAATCCACCACTGTTCCCACCACTTATACGCCGACGACTTCCAAATCTATTTATCCTTTCCTCCTTCTGAGCTATTAATAGCGTTTGCCAGTATCCAGGAAGACCTAGATAGAATCAGTGCCTGGGCAAACCTGAATAGATTAAGTTTAAACGCTATGAAAACTCAGGCCATTGTCATAGGTTCCAATTCCCTCCTCAGATCCAATGACACCTTTCCTACTTTAATCCTAAATGATCACCCCATCACGTTCAGCTCCTGAAGCTTGGGTATTACCCAAACTTGGGTATTAGCATCGACCAAACCCTTTCCTGGAAACCCCACATTGCCCAAATTTCCCGACGGTCAATAAGTACCCTTAAATTATTCCATCGTTCTCGACATCTTCTCCCACAACCTACCCGCAAACTCCTTGTGTCCTCTATTATCTTTCCCCACTTTGACTACGGATGTGTGGTATACGGGGGCCTCTCGAATGTGCTCGAGGACAGATTGAAGCGGATCATGAACTGCTTTTTAAGATTTGTCTTCGGCACCTCGAGACGGGCCCATGTGTCCCACCTATACGGCGAGTTGGAGTGGCTCTTCCCCTGCAACCGTAGACAATATTTCCTCGGATCTTTTCTATACCAAACCATCACCACCCACCATCCTTCCTACATCTACAGCCTCCTACAATTCAAATCCTCGGTCCACGCACTGGAAACAAGATCTCGCCTTTCTGACCTCCATACTCCCTCCCACAGAACCAAAACATTCGAACGCTCCTTCCTCGCCCGCTCCTCTACCCTTTGGAATTCCTTTCCTTCTAATATCCGCCATGCTTCTTCTCTATCCTCATTCAAATCCCTCCTTTTCCAACACCTTCTTTCTCTCCAAAATGATGCTCTCTAATTGCGAAATTTCAGTTTAGGATTAACATCTGGATCAGAAGTGGATAATGGATTTTAATGTACAAACTTTGCTAATCAATTCATTATTTTTGTATTTTTCATTTTCTGTTTGTTTTTTTTTACTTTTTTCTTGTTTTTTCTCTTTTTTTTTGTTTTGTTCAAATCAATTATATTTTTTCGATAAAAAAACCTATTTATTTGCTTATTTATTTTACAGAAGATATTGTAAAAATTAATTGTTCTATATTCTATAGTCTTATGGCCAGATAATGTTACTGTTTTATTGGCTCCTTCTTGTTATTCTTAAGGGACCTAGTCCCAGAATAAAGTTCTTTTATCTATCTATCTATCTATCTATCTATCTACTGATCCAAAGACCCTCACGGGTTGTAATGGCACTGGTTGAAAGGTTTTTTTTTTAAATTAATACAGTGTACATAGCACTGAAAAGTATTAAAATAGTGTCTTATCTGATCTCCCACTAAACCTATTTTACGTCCCGCCCGTATGGTGCAAATTAACGAAAACACAACAGTGAAGAATTTAAGATATACTTTTATTGTCTAAACAAAATGTTACAATGACATTTAAAATGCTTCTTACAAACTAAGTTACAATATCTTAACTATCTTACATCATAGCTTACTCTGATATGGAATGTCCAATATAGAATCTTAGAGAAGGCTTTATAGGGATGAGAATAGAGAGGGGATGAAGTTGCAAGGAGAAGAGGGGATAGCTTTTGGTTGAGGAAAGCTTGGTGGAAGCTATTCCTTAGGGTTTGGCAAAAAGGGCCATAAAGTCGTTCGATCGATAGGAGACGGACAGAAATAAATGAGGAACACACAAAATGCAGGATGCAGATATGGCGTGTCAGATTCAAAGAAGTGGCAGCGGATCCCATGCGGGCGGCAATTCATACCAAGTGTTTTCCCACGGGAAATGGTCATAGGTGGTGGCTGGTCAAGCATGTGGACACCATAAATAACTCTAGACCAGTAGGTCTAAGATGTAGGGCGGATATACTAATTAGGGTGCCCTATGGGAATATAACTATATCGTTATAAAAATTGTAAAATATAATAGTCGTCTGATAACTTGCACCATTATTTTCACACGTTGCTAAGTCGACAGAAAAACTTCTACAATCATTTCAGAATCGGATATTACGAAGAATAGTAAAGGGAACTTCACTGCAAAGAGCGAAAACATCGAGTCTACATGATGAATTTAAAATGTCAAGGATTGCGGAATTCCTAACCGAGAGAAATAACAAAATTTACGAATCTTTATTACAAATAACAAACCCCATATCCAGAGAGCTCATACCTTCTGGAGTACCCCAGCGTTTGCAACAACTATTTTGAACCTTGAAATTTAGTTTTAGTTTTAGATGGTAAGACCGACCCAAACTGAAATGTGAGCCCCATCAGCTAAGTAATAATTCGCAATTATGAAACATTAATAAGAGCTGATATAACTCCTTTGGAACTCCTTAAACTACAGATCTGCAGAAAAAGGGAAATCTCCAGCCAATATAGTGTTCAGAAGCGTAAATAAGAGGAAACGGAAAAAAAATGATGTATATTGATCTTGTACATTATTATTCAAAATTTTTAAAATTGGGATTAAAAAAAAATAAAAAAAAATGGTTTAAGGATATTTTGAAGGGTCTACATACATTCTCTCCGTAGCTAGAATCTATAATTTAATATTTATATATATTTATTTGGAAATCGATAATAAATAATGATATATATAAATATAAAATTATAATAACAAAAGGAGTGGGAGGGAAGAGTTCCCACAAAATGGTATTGGAGTTGAACGTTGGAATGAATTGCTGTAATGGTGGACACAAACGATCACTTAACTCCATGGTTCAATTTGTTTACCAACAAATAGTAATTCATGGTCACCTATAAACGTATTTGATAATAATTACAATCTACAAATATCTCAATTTAAGAATATAAATTAATAGGATATTAATAGTGCCTCTACAATAGCATGAATATTAAATTAACCAATCTTTACTCAAAACATATTAAAAAAATAGTATAAATTTTAAGCATATTATAAACTAGAAGTCCACTAAAAAAGTTCATTTATTTTTAAATAATATTTTTGTACAATATATAATATAAAAAATAAACAAAATTATAAATTATTCATATAAATATTTCTTAAATATACCTAATTTACAAAATCGATATCGTATAATTTAAATATATTGTATCTACAGACCAACATTTTTTATTATTATTATAGCACAACGTGAAAACTATGTAAAAAACTTTGCAGTCCATCTTTCCACTCCATTAGTTTTCCACACTCACGGTTGGAGTGATTGGATTTTGGCATAGCCTGATGGAATTCAGGGCCGATGTAATTCCAGCTACTCCTGATTACTTCAAAACACCCACAGAGGATTTCACACTCACGGGAGTTTATGTTACATTTTTCGTGGAATGGTTGGAGTAGAGTGAGCTAGGGGCCGTCTTAAGGAAGGATAATTCATCGTAAACTATGAAAGGAATGAATCAGTTTTGGTAGAATTATTCATTAGTTACACATGTTTTTACATGCTTTTTAAAATATTCGTAGAATATTTTTTTTTTATTTGTTCTCAACATTTTATAACTTAAAATATCTGTTGTTGACAACACATGACTTCCTTGTACGCCTATTAAACTATAAATCGGTGGCTCAAAAAGTGATCCTGAATTTGGTTACTAGTTTCCGAAGCTTGCAGTACCTCAAAAACGACACTCGGCGTCGCGACACCCATTTATTGACACACACACAAATGGGGAGGAAAACCAGTATTTTACACTCAATTTTTATTAAGAAGTAATACAAATTTTTAATCAGAATCGATACCAAATTGCGTTTGTAACCTTTATTACCGAAACATATGATTTATATATTTAATTTAAATATTATTTTGGATGTAATCTTATTATGACCTTCAAGTAAAGTACCATTTCGGGTGATCAAGCAGTAACCAAAAAGGGAAGTTCACAACTAGATTTTACAGCAATAACTGTACGTACGAACGTGAAATGGATTCAGGGATGGTCAAAATGGATATTTCCGTTGATATCTGAAAAAAGAAAATTTTCGCGAATACAATACTTCCTTTACTTCGTACAAGGAAGTAAAAAGAAATATCTTCAAGACATAATATGTGTATATATATATATAAAGGCTATTATTTATTTTTATTATATGTTTTATCTAGTTTTATTCAGAAAACTATTAATTATTATTCAGAAATAACAGTAATAAACTTTCGCATTTAGGTCATAACCTTGAAACGAATTCGATTGAGGAGAAGATAGGAACCTACTGGTTCTATGGCTTCCAAGCATTTGTCATTTCCCATCCCCTCCAGCCGGTAATAAAAGATAAAATAAATTGAGGACTGTTGAATTCGAAAATATAAAAAAAAGGAAAAAAAAGTGAAAAAGAATAAAATTGAAAGAAAGAAAGAAAAAGGTTCAATTAAAACCGGATTAGGGCAATGAGTGGCGCTGGGCTTTTGTCGCTTGAGCCTTTGTCCGGGCTCTGATTACAGGAGGCCAGGGGAGAGAGTGCGGCTTCGAGTTTAGTTGTTTGAAAACTGACTGCCCCGACTCTCTGAGGGATTGTCCAAGGTAGGGGAAGGCTGCAACAAACGCGGAAAGTTAGTAGTTCAGGCGCCATGGAGAAAAAATAAGTATTTTTTTATAAATTAATGCCCAATGGACTTCCTCAGAGTGATAATTAGGAGAAAATTGTGTATGTTTCAGGTTACTTTTCTCCTCTGGATATTGATAGTTAATCTGAAGAAGTATATCCACTACAGCTTATGTTTGAGATGTTGATTCAATATGGGAACAATAAAAGAAAGTTGATAAAAAAGATAAATAAATAACAAAAATACAAGATTGATTTTTCATCTGGGATAAAATAATACTAAAAAATGGGAAATGTTTGATAACTATTTATTTTCTATTTCACTCATAAGATGAGTAATATCTTCACCAACCAGTGAACGCAGTGAATACAAAACCCAAAAGTTCTATAACGCGCTGTCGTAAGATTAGTCACATATGCTACCTTGCAAGTACACATACAATAAGTATTTTACATTGTCTGAATTTGAGCCTGAATTCATCGGTATGAATAAACAGATCGATAGTGAAAAATCACAATGTATACGAGGCATTTCAAAATTAAGGAATATTTCAGACATCGATGTTTAGGAAAATAAAATAAACGTAGTTTTGAGAATTCGTTATGTTAAAATTTTTCGATCATAATAACCATTTCGGTCATTCAGTTCCATGAACATTTTGAGGAATATCCTATTCTGAAAAAATATCTGATGTGGACAAAACATGACTTCCTTGAACGATTATTAAACTATAGATCGGTGGATCAAAAAGTGATCCTGAATTTGGTTACTAGTTTCTGAAGATTGCAGTATCTCATAAACGGCACTCGACATCCATCTATTAACACACACACAGACACACTCTTGTTTCTGGAGGTCTCATTCCGTTATTACCTATGTCGTTTTCCTTCAGTAGGTAACTAGTTTCCAAGAGATTTCTTCATGTTCCGTGACAACATTAAAACTGTCAATATCACTAGATAAAGCATTGGAAATCAACAGTTACTTCATTTTAAGCGGAAAAAACCCACTTAACTGATATCTTATTCTCCTGCTGCAGACTTGTTGATCTCCCAAATGAGGAGGAAAACCAGTATTTTATACTCAATTTTAACACTTAAAACAAATAATAAAAATGTTTAATTGGATTGGAAACCAAATTGCGTTTGTAACCTTTTTATTACCGAAACATATGATTTCTGTATTTAATTTTAATATTATTTTTGATGTAAGTTAATAATGACCTTCAAGTAAAGTACCCTTTTCGGCTCATCAAGTTTAACCGAAATGTATAAAATACATTCATATCGATGTAAAAGTCCTATTTACCAACTTTGAGATGTTTTACATTATATTTTAATATCATTTTTGATGAAAGTTTATTATGACCTTCAAGTAAAGTACCACTTCTGGTTTTACAATTTAGACTAAAATCTAGTATGTTATTTAGATCAGTATGATAACTATAAATACTAAATTGGAGAAGTTGTTCATAGTATTTTAATATAATTTTTGATGGAAATCAATTATGACCTTCAAGTAAAGTACCACTTCTGGTAATCAAGCAGTGACCAAAAAAGGAAGTTCTCAGCTATATTTTATAAAAATCCTAATTACAAAATTTCAACTTTCTACGGCTAACCGTTTTTGAGTTATGCAAGATACGAACGTACGTACGTACAGACGCCACGACGAAACTAGTCAAAATGGATTCAGGGATGGTCAAAATGAATATTTCCGTTGAAATCTGAAAACCGAAAATTTTCGCGATTACAATACTTCGTTTACTTCGTACAAGAAAGTAATTAATAGACAAATTAGCGCTTTCTAGGGAGAGAGTACAAATAAGTGAGAAAAATTAAGTATTATTTAAGTATTAATTAAACAATGGATTCAATAATCCTATCATTTTTACCAAATAATTTATTTATTCATGATAAAAATGTGAATATTTTCTCTTCCTAGACTTGAAACATTTTTTTATGACGTCTAGGGAGAGAGACTCTAAGACTTTTGGGGTTTTAGATGTCTTGGTCTAGGTAGATGATGATATTCTGAAATGTAATGTATCAGATCTCATCTACGTAAAAAACGGCTTAGATTTGTTAATTAGGAACTTACTTTTGCTAATTAATAGGCTCCAGAGAATGAGAGAATTATAAAATAAAATACTCCCCTGTCAATGACGTTTACAGCTTTTACAACTAATGGAGGACCTTTATTCCTTGTGGAAGCCAAATCCTTGAAGTGTTGACTTGACAGGTAATTCATAGAGCTAGAATTATCTTGTTTTTTCATTTAGTGAAGAAAGATTTAAAATTTTGTCTGAGGAGAGAGAAAAATACTTGTCACCGACAAAAATCAGTGAAAATACAGGATTCAATACACAAATTGTCCATTATGCTCTTACTATATGATAAAAGGTGATTCTCCTCCATTGAAATATGGTAGGATGACATTGAAAAAGTGGAATATATTTGGCATGAAATTATCTGAAATAGTTAACCTATAGTTCGTGATATGTCTAGGCCGAGAGAAATGGAGTAATTAACAAATAATAATTATTAATACAATTATTTATGGACCTCAAATTAATAGAATCATTAACGGGATAAAGTAGGAAATTCCTACAACCAAGGATTTAATGTAAGACGTTCTGAGACAAAGAATAACCAGTAATTTGGAAATTACTCATGAACACTAAAGGTTGTAAAGGAGAAGAATTTTTGAGAATATCATTGATTTGCCTAACAGCAAGAAATATCATGGCTAAACATATCTCAAGGCTTATATTACCAATTTATAATTTTTATTTTTTCAAATCAGCTGATTTTCTGTTTGTTATATTTAATTACTGTTGTGAATTAACCTAAAAAAACAAAAAATCTATATTTTAATCATGATCAGAATGTGGATGCCTGTAATGTCGGTAAAGTCTCATTCCTTACGCAGGTATATGCTTTCGGTGATTTCTGATCCATTTATTACATTTATAAATTTACATTCCCAAGTAGCAACCCTTGAAGAATAATAGTAACAAAATAATAGTTTTTTATTTCATAACAGACCGGAATATCAGGTAATTCTGATCGCAGGGTTCGATCAATCGGAAGTAAGTGGGCGGAAACAGTGCTGCCATGCCAGTTATCATTACGTAATAAATAATCCCTCCAGTGTCGTTTTCTCGGAAAATAATATAACAAATGCTGAAGAGGGCGCATCGAAAGGATATTTTCAGTCGAGATGGGGTTTAGTCAATTGAATTCTTATTTATTTATTTGTTACAGTGGAGAAAACTCGAGTTTAATTTTTTGCTATTGAAAATTTTTACAAATGAAAAAGATCTGTTGTTGCTGATCATGGTTGAGGCCTCATGTAAAACCAAATTGAGGCATTAATTTTTCCTATTCCAGTAGCCACCAGTCTTAAGTGGAGGTGGGGCCCTAGCACATTACCTGCCTTGTAATTCCTCCGGATGAATTTTTAAAGGCTTACTCCGGGTCATTAGGTGCCAATCCGCGTAAGTGCTGTCTGGTGCCCCCTGCAACTCTATCCTTGCTTCTTCTTATTTTGTCCTTTATGTGACCAGCCAGGATAGATTCATTCACATAATACAAGCACATAGAATCTCTAAAATGAGTAATTAAGTCTCTTTATTTTTTTTTTTTAAGGATAGTACAGGTTTTTTGGCCGTATTAAAATTTATTTATTAGGTTATAACAGCTAATCCTCAGAAAAGGTGATGTTTTCCGACGTATAATAATGTTAATATATTAATAATAATATATTACCAATAATAGTTCATGGTCTATGGCTAATATAGTTAGTAGAAAAAAAATAAAATAAAAAAATAAGATGCTAAATATCAGGTTTATTTTTATACTAAAATCCCGTATTTTAAGAAACGTAGTGATAATTAATATTCAATTATAATAAAACAGTTTCATTGTTGTAGAGTAAGAAAGAAAATCCTATTCCTTAATAAATAATTGTACAAACCTTAGAAACTAGCTGCCACCCCGCAATTACTAATACCGCAATAAATTTAATGTTTATTTCCTGAAATGACAATTATTCATCACAGAGGCTTGAATACAAATCTGATAACTAATTTATCCCCGAGCTAATTTATTCAAGGAGTGAAATAAAGACAGCAATCACACGGCTTATCTCTCCCCGCGGTTGAGCTCCTTAAGCCTCCAAATCCGGATTAGTGTTTTTATTCAAATTAGTTGCTACTTCAGTTCCAGGCCATTATCCATTTTTATTATACATCATCCTCCATGAATATTTAACTGACACCAGGGATAATATTATATCGCGTTTGTAATCTTATAATAATAATAGAGGCAACTTCAATGGATTTCATTGTCATAATTATTAATTTTCAAACTGGATGGTTCCCAATCACCACTTTGGATTCAGAACATCATACTCCTCTACCATGCAATGTGTGGTAGACGTTGTTTTTCCTACATTGGACGGTGGAATGTACTGTACGGGCCTCATCCTTGATGTCTTTAAATCAAGCGAGATACATCATCATCATTATACAACCTCCTGCATTTTAGTCCACCAGTCTTCTTTACTGGTTTCTGCCGTTCTCCAGTTGTAGATCTCCAAGATGATCTCCATAGATCCATCTTGGACACTCCATCTATCCATCGGAACTTCCCACTCTTCTCTTGCCATAAATCCGTCCATCTATAATCTTGCAAGCAATCTGACCTGGGATCATTCTAACTATGCCTCGAATTACTACTTACAACCATTACAACATCTGGATTTTTGTTATTTTACCATTCATACCTATCCACTGGCGTGATCTGGATCATAAATTCCCCTTAGAATTATCCGTTGAAACCTTAGGAGAAGAGCTTCCTATGGACTAAATAACGTCCAGAATTCAGAGGTATAGGCAAGAACTGGTCTTACTAGGGCTCTGAAATATTTACACTTTAGTGGTACGAGAAATAGCCCTGCTCCTAAAATGCTTTTGTAGCCAAGAATAGCATTTGTTTGCAGACATGATTCTCCTTTAGTTTTCGGCTTGTATCTCATTATTCGAGTTTGCTTGCTAACCATATATATATATATATATATATATATATATATATATATATATATATATATATATATATATATATATATTTCACTAATTGTTTTTATGTTAGAGGGAATAAGTAAAAGTCTGACAAATACTATTATATGACATTCATATACAATTAGTACAAAAAACAATTAGTACAACAAATTATAAATTGTAATGGAAGAACATAATTATTACACTGCTCAGCATTCTGAATGGACAAATAATGATTTCCGACGTTACTGAAAAATATTTGAAAGCTAGGTAACTTTGAGAGTATAATGCAAAGTTTTACTTGATTATCAGAATTTTTTTATTAGCCCGAGAACAGTAAAAGCTTCAATGTTTTTGAGTTAGCACAATACTGTCTTGTTCCAGACCTTGTCATTAAAAATATTTCGTTAATAAGATTAAATTAAATGTTCATGTTAGTAAAGGGTTAAACATTTTTTGTTCTTTAAGATTGTGGATGTTTTCATTAAGCTGTTTTTTCATGATAGATTTTGTTCAAAAATTAAATTGTCAGTCATATTGATATACTTAAATTGTTTATTTCAAATCTAAATTTTCAATATATTTTGAAATATATATTATGTACACATATTTATTATTATATTTTCTCTCAGTAAGAACATGAAAGCATATTACTTTTTTTCATTAAAACCTATTCAAGTAAATGAAGTAAAGTAAAGTAATAAAAATGAAGTAAAGTAATAAAAACTTTTATTAATGACATTTAAACATAAAAGTTTGGAAAATAACTGTTTTGAAATGGCTTTTATCAATAAAAATTAAAGTATATGTAATATATATATATATACGTGTTTAAATGTTACTTGTAATTATAAGTCAAATTCATTCACATTTTCAATCGAATAACCTACGGACACAAATTACGAAGGCTAGCGTCCATCCAGTCGTGGGCCTGCATGCTTGTATTTTGTTTTTGCTTCATTTACTTCCAGACCTACTCTAGCCGCCACTATTTGAAGGTAGATAAAAGCATTTTTCAAATCAGTAGGGGTTTTCTTACTGCACTTTCGTTGGCCAAATTGAACAGTTAGCATACGAGGCAATCACCCCGCCTCAGCCCTTAGTGTGTTTCAAAGCTATCAGTCATATCACCCGAAATTGTTTTAGATCATTTGTCTGGTATGCACAAAATACATGGGATTGTAACATGAATTAAAAAATCATTTTTATTATTATTATTTTTTTTTGTATTGGGGTTTAACGTCCTTTCCTATCCTATCAAGGCTGACAGAACTGGCTATCCTACAGATTACGAACCAATTCTACCCGGGGAAAGGTCGAGATTCATTACGTGGGGTCGTCACGAAATAAATTCAACCCTCCCTGGCCGGAATCGAGCCAGCGCCGGAGCAATTTGGAGGTTGCTAAGGTGACGCCTTGACACTCCCGGCCACTCAGACCTCTCGGTGAACTAAAACATCATATGTTTATTTTTTGCTAAAATACAATTTCAAATGATTGCAATATTTTTTAAAAATCAGAATTGAAGAGGTAAGAGGAAGAACATGTTATTTACAAAAATTTAATCAGAGAAAAATTCAATTTAATGATTACATATTCCTATTTTTAAGTGGATTACTAAATTTTTATTATTGAAAACTACTGCAATTTAAGATTTAGAAAAATTAAACAAGGTGCGTGTAGCAGAAATCCGTATTTTCTCTAAATTTTCACATAACATGTTCTTCCACTCAGTCTTCATTCATATATACTTTTCTCCAACATTTTCAGTAAAATAGTAGCCATTATATTAAATTATTGCAGCCACACAGACGCAACCTCAGTGACTGAATTCCAAACATTTCAACTAACGAATATGACTATCAAATTACTAGTCGCGTATGGAACTGGGGCAACTCCGGTTCTATGTTAGTCAAGTGCTTGCATTAACATCCATTAACTCGTATGTTCTTCCTGGTGGCTGTCGTACGGAAGAACGGTGGATATTTTCTTGCTTTTCTCTCGGAGTGTTGAGTCGGATATGAGCATTCTTTCGTTCAATTAATTTTTAGGACTAGAATATAATTGAATTTGGTTAAAGGCATTATTACAATATAGTTTTAAAATAATATAAAAGTTTAAATGCAATGACGAAATATTGTTATGGATTGATTGTTGGCGTAGTAGGAATAAATATATTGAATAAAGTAAATATATGTGTTTTTTTTTTATTAAATAAATTAGCATATAGAAATAAATGTAACAATTTATTGTAATATGAACATATTGTATTAAAGTATTTATTCAAATTAAATATAGGGAAAAAACACAAATACTGATTTTTTTATCATATTTAAGCTTTTACTAAGCCTTCTTAGGAAGAATGAAAATTTACACATCCTTTTATTGAATTACATCCACATATTATTCTTCCAATTTTCAAAATATATTATTTAAATTGATAATTCTAATAAAATAAATTCTCATCACGGCCCCAACTAATTAAGGACAAAAAATTGTGAGGTTGGTAATATTTTTTCTTTTTTTTTTTTTTTACCCCTCCCTTCATATATCAAAAAATAGCAAAAACCACTGGAACATGGTCGAGGCAAGGTCTTTCTTTAAGAGTTAACAATTAGCTTAATAATGATAAAAGCATTTTTCAAGAGGTGTCCCAGACAGGATCAATCATTTTCCTGTTCATTTTAAAACTATGTGAATGCAATAATGAACGAAGCAGAAGAAAAGAAATTAGAAGTGGCAAAGGGGCATGCTAAGCATGAGGCAGTAGACAGAGAAAGAGATAGATATGGGGTGTGAATATAATGTATGAGGCAATGTCTGTATAAGTGGAGATCTACAGCAAAAAGCTAAATTTCTGTTTTATAAAAAAAAAAAAAAATAAAATAAAAAAAAAATACTGTCATGGAAACAAATACTTTTGCTAGAATTGCGTTATATTCACCAAATTGTGCTGAATACATATTGAATAGCACAAAGAAATCACTAAATCACACCATAAATATGCCACACAAAACCTTAATTGTGCCATACTACGGTCCTTTCCATGGCAATCAGATTTATTTATACAAAATGGAGATGTAACATTTTGCTGTGGACCTCCACATATGTATGTGGACGTTGTCTATCTGTACTGGATCAAAGTGGAAGAAAATAAAATACGGTCATGCTTCATGATCCTAACTCCCTCACTCTCTATCCTATTTGTCCTCTTTGATCGGCGTATTTAAATAACTGGTCTACCTGTACATAAATTAGTTTGTAAGTTCGTTATTATTTATTAATTATAAGTAATGTATTTTATTTTAGGGAGTTCATTAATGTTTGAAAATGATTCTTTAATAACAGTTGGTTACTTAGTTAGTAATGAGTTTTTAAGTTAGTATCCAAAATATTTTAATTACGTTTAATTTCTGAAATGGGTTATTGTGTTTAAAATTAAATAACAGATGTTTATTTATTCATTTAGTTTATGACACTCCGTACCTACCCTTGAGGCTTATTCAATAATTAAAATGCATGAATTTAATGCAATGATATGATGAGTGATGGCTAAATTTTTACATACATAAAATACAATTATTAAATTAAATGAATATTTTTTATATATTTTTTGAATTAAACTTTTATCATAATTTTTCTCTTAAATTCCACAAAAGATTTTTTAATGGGAGGTATTCTGTGCCCTATTTGATAATAGTGTACAAAAGTACAAGTACGAATATAAGTGGTAAAAATACTAGTTGAAAGATTTGTTTTTAGAGGTTAGAGATTACTTATCGTCTTTAGATAACATTTTACAGTCTTAGTCATTGACGTTATAGGCTAACTTACACTTGAACTTTTGTAGTTTCTTGTGTAACAGAGGTGTCTATAAAATAAAATACAAGATGTTATATATTGTTAAAACATTGTTACAGTGCTGAAACACGATAAAATTTAAAATAGATATATTAAATAACTGTAAATTAAAAAAAAATTAATAAAATTATTTTTATCTAACGACGATAAGTTAATTGTAACTTCTCAACACGAACTTTTCCACTTGTACTTGTACTTCTGTATTTTATTATGAAATAGGGTCCTGGTGTCAGAGTATAGTTTGCATGTTGTTACAATAAGTTCCGATTTCGTTACATGTTTTAGAAAGTGTTGGCTCCAGGTCTCTCATTACATATCCGTAGGTGAAGGCTGTATGTCCGATTCTCAGTCTGTTGAGGAATGCTTCTTCTGATCTGGAGATTCTGGGAGAGGTTTTCCATTTATATCTAGCTTCATTTTTTATAGCTTTGTTGAGTGATCGGTTCCACATAAAAACGGATGTTTTTGTAAGATTGTGATAACGTGAGATTTTCAATTATTCCTGCCTAAAATTGCATGATTAAAACGCGCTTTGTAAAGTCCGTGAGTATTAAAGCGCAGAGTCCATTTACTTATTGATTTATTTTGCATTTAATTCCTTCTACTGGGAAAAAGATTATGTTCCTCAAACTTTATTTAGATTTTTTAGAAGAAAAAAATCTACTCTCCTTCCTCTTATCACACTCGTTTGAGTTATTAGATATGATTACTTTCACGAACGTTATTTATATGAGGCAATATTGTCTTGTACATTTAAATTTGTATTTTTCTTGTAATTTTTATAATCTAAATGTTTCACTTCTTATCAAAAGAAAGCAATATATTTTTCCTGATGGCTCAGATTATTCATAATTATAATAAAAAAAAAAAATATACAGTTTCAATCTACTCTTCTGGGAATCGGAAACAATATTGCCTCAGGAAAATGGGACTGAGTTGTTTGAAAAATTCGAAAGCTTAGAGCAGCCTCAAGTTGAGATATTGTTCCCTTTCGGAGAGCAGTCATTACTAGTACGTCACCTTTATTCCGCCCTTGAAGGATGCTGATTGAATGGCAGAAATGTCGAATAAGATAGAATGCTCCATTGATCTCGATACTGATTTCGGCAGTCCTGATAATGGTATAAAGGCAATTTTCATTTCCAACTTTTGTTAGTGAATGAAAATGAAGACAGCGTGCCTGTATAATTAACTGGCTTGGAGAGTATTAAAGAGGAAAAATTAATAAGATAATCTTCTTAGCTGTTGATATGTTACCTCCCCTTTCCTTCAGTATGTGATTAGTTGTTTGGAGTGGTGTTATGTCTCGAGCTCATGTGTCTTTTTAGCATTTTGTGCTGATTTTGATCTACCGCTCATGGAAGTATGCACACCTTTAAAAATTCACTTGCACAGTGAATAATTAGAATTTTCACAATAAATATTAAATTGAACCTTTAAATAAAACTAGCTAATTAGATAATATTATTGTTCTGAAAAAAAATAACAAAGTCACTTTTATAGTTATTTTCTTATCACAAGGATTAGTTGGACCGAAAAAGAGAAATCGTCATCCTTTTACGTCCCGTGATGTCTCTTGTTTTAGATATTTTTTTACATTAAGAGACTTCTGAGCTCTCAATTCATACATGCTCCGTGCCTCTTGATTGTTTTTTTTTTAATTTTTACGTTCAATGGTCCGCTGTAACGGTATCTCTACCGAAACTCGTTCTGCCATTCTCACATATCAAGAAAAGCTATTAGCACGTAATTAAGTACCAATTAATTAATGAAGTATTAAAATTTACATTACATCGTGAAAGACTATCAATCCGTTATTAATTAACAATTTATATTTAATTACGCCTTAGTAAATACCTAATTACAGACTGATATCTTTTCTCGATGTAATGTGATAATGACCGAACTGGTATCGGGTAGAGAAAGACTAACAACGGGCTACCAAATGTAAAAATAAAATAAAATATCTGTTGTGGGCAACACATGACTTCCTTGTACGACTATTAAATTATAAATCCGTGGTTCAAAAAGTGATACTGAATTTGGTTACTAGTTTCCGAAGATTGACACTCGGCGTCCCGACATCCATCTACTGACACACACACACACACACACCCACACACAGACACACTCTTGTTTCTGGAGGTCTCATTCCGTTATTACCTATGTCGTTTTCCTTCAGTAGGTAACTAGTTTCCAAGAGATTTCTTCATGTTCCGTGACAACATTAAAACTGTCAATATCACTAGATAAAGCATTGGAAATCAACAGTTACTTCATTTTAAGCGGAAAAAACCCACTTAACTGATATCTTATTCTCCTGCTGCAGACTTGTTGATCTACCAAATGAGGAGGAAAACCAGTATTTTATACTCAATTTTAACACTTAAAACAAATAATAAAAATGTTTAATTGGATTGGAAACCAAATTGCGTTTGTAACCTTTGTTACCGGAACATATGATTTCTCTTTTAATTTAAACATAATTTTTGATGTAAGCTTATTATGACCTTCAAGTAAAGTACCCTTTTCGGCTCACGAATTTTAACCAAAATCTAGTAAATATATTTATATCGATATAAAAGTCTATTTACCAAATTTGAGATGTTTTACATTATATTTTAATATAATTTTTGATGAAAGTCTTATATGACTTTCAAGTAAAGTACTTGCTTTCCAATTTAGACCAAAATCTACTATGCTATTTAAATCAATATATAAATTATAAATACTAAATTTTAGAAGTTTTGTATAGTATTTTAATATTATTTTTGATGGAAATCAATTATGATGTTCAAGTAAAGTAGCACTTCCGGTGATCAAGCAATGACCAAAAAGGGGAGTTCACAATTAGATTTTACAGCAATCTTAAATACAAAATTACAACTTTCTACAGCTAGCCGTTTTTGATTTATGCGAGATACGAGCGTACGTACGAACATATGAAAATGAATTCAGGGATGGTCAAAAGGGATATTTCTGTCGAAATCTGAAAACCGAAAATTTTCGCGATTACAAAACTTCCTTTACTTCGTACAAGGAAGTAAAAAGCAATTAAGCGGCACGGGGCCTGATATAAACTGAGAACTCAGAAGCTTCTTTAATGTAAACGAGCTTCTAAAACAAGAGATATACACATTACAGGACGATGATCAAAGAAAAAAAAGCTTATTTCTTCTTTTTAGTAAAAACCAAAATATATTTATTTTTTCCTAAATAAATAACATAAAAACATAATAATAAACAAAAAATATAATTCATTCACAATAAAATATAAGCTAAAATTATATAATAAATAAAATATCCAGGATCAATGAAAAAGATGAAATTGTTAATGCTGAGACGACAGCCCACCATAACTTGCTTCCTTGATTTTTAAATTTAATCTGAGATGCAGTTCCACATCGAAAAAGCAGTATCTTTTTTTGGCTTAATGTCAAAAAATGATGAAAAAGTAATTTCACATAGATATGAAATTCGCGTATACACAATACAAAAGCAAGTAAAGAAGTTTTTTTTTATTATTTTTCCATATTCAAAATAGATGCCTGCAACTCTTCCTTTACCTGGAGTACTCACACCACTATGGGAAATACTGGGTTATTGTACCTAATAATGCTATAGAGTGTAAAAATCAAGGGCATTAATTCTCATTAATACGTTGAAACCGCTTTAAAAATGCTATTAGGTAAAATATTATTGATAAAAATAACAATATTGTTTATGACTCTTTTAAATTTTATTTTAATTGTTGGTTTTTTCCCTTTGTTTTTATTTTATTGTAGTGAATGCTTGTAAAAATTTTACTTATTTTGAGTAGAACAAATCTCTTTATTTCCATCAATCTTATTTCAATTATCTTACCAGTTTTGGGGATTGTTTCCCTAAATTTTGTAAAAAAAATTCTAATATTCCTCAATACAATTTATATATGTATAGTGTTTGAAATATGATACTTTACGTGTTTATATTTAAGTCAAACACTTTTCATTCACTTTAAGTAATAAATTAAGGGCAGGGTCACACTGACCCGATGCTTGAGCCTTAAAATTGGACAAAATTATTTGAAGCTTTTTTTTACTTTCATACAGCTGCATAAAATAATGCGGGAAAAAAGTTCAAAGCAGGAAGTTTGTAAATAACTCCATTAAACCCATCATTCATCAAGCTTGATAACATATTTTCATCCCTCTGCATTCTTAAGAATGCCTTATAATTCTCTCCTTGTAAAATTCTGGATGGTTTCACTAGAATCTAGGATAAAATACAAAATATAATTACTACATTGTAATTATAATATTTTTTTACTCATTATATTTGATGTAATAAAATATAAATTGGAGGTAGAGGGCGGAAGTTTGTTTTGCATTATATACTTAATATTGGCCTAGATTTTATATTTATAATAAAAAATTAACCCGACACAAAAACAAAAAAAAAAACACCACTGTCCGTTTCTGAAGAAATCAAAAAGAAATATCCAATAATTTTTCATAAACATTGTTCGTAAACCATCAATTTAAACAGTAAATCAATCAACTGATACATTAAAAATAAAACAAGTAAACAAACACACTATTTTGTATGCGAAACAACTCCCAGAGATAAAACTACTGAAAACTATTATTCTCGTAATTCTGACAATATCTGAAATCCGATTGACTTTACAAGAAAAGGGAAGAGTGGGAGGAATTTATTCGCATACAGTTTGATGAGCCAGCTATTTTTCTGTAGAATGGTGTTTTTTGTGGAGTTTTTCACAAATCTCCTGATTCGGAATATTATCCGGTTTAAAGGCACAAATACTCCTACTTGCGACGCGACTAGTTACATGATTTTTTTTTTATGTATAGCTCGACTAGTAAAAGATTAATGAGTAAAATCTCGAATTTATTTTTATATATTTTATTATAGTGTATAAATTATTTAGTTTCTTATTTAAAGTAAATTTCCTGTAAATTTACCAAGGATATTTGCAAGTGAAGCTGTAGCAGATAATTTAGCCTATTTGCCAACTAATTTCAGCATCGGTGTGTAATGCATGGTAATGCGTACCCTGATTATCAGCTTTAGCCAGTGCTAGCCGGACGTCAGATTATATGTATATAAGGGATATTCACAACATATTCCAGTAGCCATAGGTAATTTATGTTAATTCGCATTAAATAATATGTAGATTGTAGAGAGTTGTATCGACTATGAATACGTTTCTCCTCGATAAGCGACAAAATATTTTAATTAATCATTTCGTACTGACAATATTCTATGTATCTGTAACTAAATAAAGGCTGGAAGTTCCCATTGCCTGGTAAATATTGCAACTATGTCCTAGATACTGGGTGACATTGTATTTAATTATTAAAAATTAACATAAAACAAATACATGAAATTACATTATTCCTAATTTATAATATTATTATACTTGAAGAAATATTCACTATACCATTATATAAAATAAAAAAATTAATATATTTACTTAAAACAAAATTATGCACAATTAAAACAAGCCCTGTCTTACTAAGTAGGCCTGGTTAATAGTCAAATATCTTAAGTTTGGAGGAGAAAGGAAATTATTTATTATTAAATATTTTAATTTCTGTGGGGGTTAAGGACTCATTTAAAATTTTATTATCTATACTAAATATTATAAATAACTATGACGGCTATTCTATTTGATATATAGAGATATTTGATTTTTTAGTTTTTAATGAAATTATAAATGAGAAAAAACTCAAAAAGAGACATAAATTAATTGCTAGAAAACAATTAGAAAATTCCAAAACACAAAGCCTCAAGTCTCCAAAAAACCGGCAAACAACTATCCAGTCAAAGTTTCGCCAATTCAAGCATCATCAGATAATAAAACAAAAAATCACATATATGAAGATCAAAAACAGCACATCTCACATTAATCGTCCAGAAAGACGCATCAACCAGAGACGGTACATCATTCCATGACATCCAATCACATACTGAAGGCAAAGGGAAGTAACCTAACAGCTGAGAAGGTTATATTCAAACAGCTGATCAATAGAAAACACATCGAAAGCGACTAAAAAAAGGCCTCACAAATACATATATATATATATATATATATATATATATATATATATATATATACATATATAAATAATAAATAGTAAAGACAAAGTAAAACTAGAAAATATATATAATAAATAATAAAGACAAAGTAAAACTAGAAAAAAAAAAGATATATATATATATATATATATATATATATATATATATATATATATATATATATATATATATATATATATATAAATCAAATAAATAAATAAATTGCATACCAAGGGAAGGTTATACTAAAAAAAAATCAACAACCAAATAAAATATAAAAAGCAATCTAGTTGGATTTATTGGATTTTTCTAAAATGCTTAACGTTTCAGAGAAAATTTGATTCAAATTTCTACTTTCATTCCGGTAATTAACAGCAATCTGCAAATTCTGTACAATGTGCATAACCTCAAATATCTTCGAGCTATTCATTTCCTTTTGAATCACTCAAATCTTATCAAAATCAAAAACATGTTAAAAAATTTGTTGAATGCATTGTTACGCTCTTTCCTTTTAATGTTCTTGCAATCGCATGATACATTCTTCTGTGCAAAGTTCGGGATGCTTCACCAATGTACACTTAGGACACTGCAAACATCTAATTTCATATACCACATCAGATTGTTGCTGGGTTAATGTTCTATCCTTCAAGATAGTGTAAAACATACTAATTGTATTACTAATTCTATGTGCAAGCGTGATATCATGAACATCAAAATCTTTAAAAACATAAACAATTTGCACTGAAAGACGTTTAATATAAGTACAAGAAAAAAATAAACGATTCCTGCGATCGTTATTACTATTATCTACCAAAGACGATGTACATAGATCCATACTGCTGGAAACTTTGTTTCTATAAATAACAAACCCTATTGTAAGAATGGTTTGTTCTTTTCTTGTACTTATATTGAAGAGCTGACGTCCGCATGATGGTATAGAATGATCAATCTAATTAGGGATTGATAAATTATTTGCCACTTCTATAATTTTGTTATTATTGAAAACTAGTTTCGAATGTTATACATTCATCTTCAGTGTTTTTTCTAAAAACACAAAAAAAAATCAAAAATAAGCAATTCAAAATACAGTTTGGTATTATTATACATATTAAATTAAACGTAATATAAATTAGTATTATAAGACATTTATGATTAATGAATTTAATTAAGACAAGAAATCAAATACATTTTGGTACTCACCAAGGTTTAAGTAGATTATATCAACCAGAAAATGTTGCATTGGTTTGTTCTCATACTGAACTAGTAATGAAAGAAAGATGGGGAGGGTGAGTGTTCGTAGGTACCCTAGGTTCCGGGTCAGGGTTTTACCAGTAATTCCGGGTCATTAGAAAATTCTGGATTGGGTTTGAAGGATTTGATCATTTCAAGTGCTTCATGTATATATTTAATGTGAGACTTTAATTTAGTTCGTATACTCCGCTTTTTTTGGAAAGGGTCTATTTTGTCTTTAAGAGAAGGGAAATATGATGATAGGTTTTTTTCTATTTTAAATGCAGAGTTTAATCTTAGTTTTTTTCAATTAATTTCCGACTTAGGTTGATTTGACTTGATTCTATATTACGGCCCTATACGATTGCAAGAACATTAACAGGAAAGAGCCAAACAATGCATTAGCACAGGATTTAAAAAAATTGTAAACATGTTTTTGATTTTGATAAGGTTAGAGTGATTTATATAATCCGGTTTTTTAGAACCTTGAGGCTATGTGTTTTGGAATCTTGCAATTGTTTTCAAGCAATCTTTAATTCAAATTAAAGCGTTTTAAAATTGTTTCATTTTTAATTTTTTTTGTTTACAATTATTTATTTTTAAAGTGTTCATAAAGTATAAATGAGCTCTCATAAATCCCTGACTTTTTGCACTCTCGAGCAGTATTAAGTACAATAACCCAGTATTACCCATAGAGTTGGTACAGGAAGAGTTTGGTGGCAGTACGCGGTACATACTTTGAACATAGAAAAATAATGAAGAAACTTATTTACTTGCTGGTATTGTACATGTGTGGCTTTCATATATATGTGAAGTTGTTTTTTCAGCATTTGTTGACATAAAAAATTCCGTAAAAACATTAACTGTTGTAAGAAAATTAAGCTTTATGGCGCTTAGTTGTTTTTTTTTTTTTAATTTTTACACACAATAGCCCGTTGTGAGCCTCTCTCGGTTCAAGCATTCTCACATTACATCGGGAATGGCTATCAGTCCGTAATTAAGTATTAATTAATGCGTAATTAAATAAATACTTAATTAATTACGTATTCATAGCCTTACTCGATATAATGCGAGTGTAATTAATTAATTAATACTTAATTACGCGTTGATAGCATTTCTCTATGTACGCTAATGTGAGAATGGCTTAACGAGTTACGTTATAGAGAAGCTTACAGTAGACCATTGAATGCAAAAATTATTAATTATAATAATATATAGGCTTCATATTATTACATTATATAAAGCCTATATATATGGCTTCATCTTACTAATGGTTTTCAGTAGAACTCATTAGTATTTTGAAATAATTGGTTTGAATAATAGTTGATCACAAATTTAAATCAACTTTTACGATAACTGGAGCAAACTAGTAGAGGGATACGGAGGATGACGAATTCACCGAGACGGTTGGGAGAAGGAAGAAGAAAAATCGAGGAGTAGAAGGCAGAGGCAATGACAGAGAAGAAAATAATGAAGACTTGTTGGCACCTAAAGTTAATCGATTAAGACTTCATGGTCGAAATTATAAAGTCCTTGCCAAGTAAGCCAAGTAACACGGGAACCCCTTACTACCTCACCATTGGGAAAGTGGGAAAATCATTCGGTGGGATCATAGATGAATTGCCTGCATTAACGGATCTTGGAGTTGGAGCAAAGGTGATAAGATCCACTAGGCCAGGATCGGTTCTGGTGAGGGTGGAGTATAAGAGACAGGCTGAGAAATTAACAACTTGTTCTGGAATTATTGAAAAAGGCTTAGAAGCAAAAATAACAAACAGGAGAAGGCCCAAGATGGAGATCCTGGGTGTTCCCAGTACATGGAACGAAGAATAATAAAGAATAAAATAATAAAGAATATAAAATAGAAAAGAAAAGGAAGAAAAAATAGAATAGAAAAGGAATAATAAAGAATAAAATAATCGAAAAAGGCCTACATTTCAATGATGATAAGATACGTTATATCTTCTCCAGACCGTCGAGGACGGGAGTTACCAGCAGTTGGATTGTCGAGCTAGACCCGCAAATAAGATTCGCGTTTCTGCAAGAAGAGATTCCACGATCGGAGGATGGTGGACTCTGACCTTCAGGGACTCCACTGATGTTCCAAGGTGCCGGCAGTGCCAAGGTTATGGGCACACAATGGCCATTTGCAAGCAGGAGCTCATAACATGTAAATGGTGCTCGGAATCATGTCCAAGGACGGAACGACCGGACAAAGCCCACCTGCAGTAACTGTAAGAGAGAAAATCTGCCGGACGCTAACCACCAAGCCGGTAGTCGAGAGTGTCCAGTGCATGTAGGGAGTCCCAAGAAGTCGTAAGAAGGAACAAATATGTATAGGCTCCACAATATCACTATCCTCCAGGTCAATATGGGACGAAGAAAATAGAGGCAGAAGAGCTGAGAGCCTTGGCCCACCAATGGCAATCCAGGAACCGTATTGCCGAAGGAATATGGTCACTGGCTTTGGTCCAACTTCGAGGGTAATGGTCCAGGGCAGTGGAGAGAATAGGCCCAGAGCTGCAATTGTTATCAACAATCGGTACCTCGACGTAATGGAGCTGAAGCAACATAATATGGCGGACATGGCATCATGATATATCAAGTGGGGAGATATAGATTTAGATATAGTGATAGATATACTGACACAATTACGATTGTGTCAGCCTACCTCCCGGACAGAGGCAACATCGAACTAAGCATTGAGGCCATGGAAGAAGTTGCCGCTTCATGTAGAAATGTTGTCATATGCCCCGATACCAATGCCTGGAACACGGTTTAGGGGTCCAGATTGACCGATAGAAGAGGAACCAAGCTGGCAGACTTCATCACCAAAAACCAGCTCGTCGTGAATAACGAGCCTTCTGAAACCCCAACGTTTTCTGGACCAAGAGGCCAGAGCTGGATTGATGTTACGATGACCTCTCCAGCTATAGCAAGATACATTAAGGACTGGACTCTCAAATCTGAAACGAGTTCTGACCACATGGCTATAGCGTTTAATCTGAATCATGAACAAAGTGCTTACGCATTGGAGAATGGCTACGTCACGAGACAGGCAAACTGGACTGCCTTTAAGAGCAACCTGTAGGGAATCTTAGTAGATGAAGCCTGGTAGCGGAAGGTGGATCAAGGAAGTTTGGACCCTTGGAAAGCCGATTCCTCAAGGGTGGACGCGTGAGCATCACCTATCTTTAGGGCTGCAATGTCTTGCAGTGGCCTTAATTTACTAAGAGCCACCCTGTATGGGATGCCCCAGGGATTTTTCTCGGTGATGTCATGGGACATCTGGGATCTAGGCGCTGCCGTGGATGCGCAGCGACTAGGTCGCGCTCCGGGACTTGATGCCATAGATGCGGCTATGTTGAAGAAGGGTATACCTTATATCGAGGAACGGCTGCTGAAAATGTTCAATACCTGCTTGGACAAGGGATACTTCCCAAAACAATGGAAGGTTGCCGACGTGAGATTGCTCTACAAGGGAGGAGACAAAGATAAGGAGATGCCTAAGCCATATAGGCCGATCTGCCTTCTCCCTGTGATGAGTAAAGTCTTGGTGAACCTCATCGTGAAAAGCCTCCGACCGACCATAGATAGGGTAAGCCATCCACGGCAGTTCAGGTCGACGAGAGGAAGGGGAACCGCTGATGCGCTGCAGCAGGCGCGCAGTGACGCTGAACGGAGGGCGGAGAGGTATGTGATGCTAATACTTTATGATATACCCTCCGCCTTCGATAGCGTGTGATGGCCGAGCGTCCTGCAACAGCTGCAGAGCTATGAGGCGCCGAGTAACGTCTACTCCCTCGTTAAGAGCTACCTTGAGGATAGAAAAGTCAAGATAAGAGGTAGCTACTACGATGTAGAGGACAATATTGAGAGAGGGTGCCCGCAGGGATCCGTACTTGGCCCGGCCCTCTGGAAACTCGTCTTCGACGAACTACTCGGTGTCTTAAAAGAAGGGCGGTTCCTCGTAACCGCCTACGTGGACGATCTTGCAGAAATCTTAGCCTCGAACAGCAGAGCCGGGATTTCGGTGGAAGCCGAGAGATGTGCTGGAATTGTTGGAGCCTGGTGCGAGAGGAAAAGGATGAGGATGGCAGCTGCCAAGACTCAGGCAATACTCTTGAAAGGCAGGACTGATAGGGCTCACCCTGTCAACGTAAACATCGAAGGACACAGGATAAGAGCAAGTGAGGTGGCCACATACCTAGGCGCAAGACTAGGTAAGAAAATGGACGTGACCCCTCACTTGGACTACATTGTGACTAGGGTGAGCCAGACGATTAACGGACTAAGTCGTGTCGGGGGAGCGTTCTGGGGACTGAGATACCCAGTGAACATGACAATTTATAAAGGAGTTGTTCTGGGTATCTTGAGGTACGCTTCTCCATTCTGGAGTAGAAATCTCTCGCAACTATATAGAGAACGGCTCTGCTGAGAGAGACGAGGGCATATCGAACAACGTCACACGAGGCGGTGCAGATTTTGGCGGGAGGGATACCTCTCGACCTCCTGCTAAGAGAGGATGGGGTCAAGCATGACCTGAAGAGTCGGTCTAGCGGCTCTCTCGGAGAATCTCCGAGTTAGGATCGGGGACGAACCAAACAAATGGAAGATGATAGTAAGGGAGGACTCATTAGAGGAGTGGAACAGGCGGTGGATGACCTGTGAGAAAGGTGTCACTCTGAGGAAGTACTTTCCCACCGTAAAATCAAGGTTGTCTGCGAATTGGGTTATCCCCGACTGCTGGATGTCCCAGATCCTCACGGGGTATGGGGGTTTCAGATGGAAGTTGAATAAACATGACAAGGACGTGGACCCCCAATGTCCGACGTGCGGAGTCCCAGAGGCTGCAGAGCACGTGGTCCCATCCTGCAGCACCTTCGATGCTCTGAGAGCAAGATTGTCCACGAAAACTGGATTATATAGCATCAACGAAGCTGACTGAGTCAGGTAGGCAGAAGCGTGGAAACTGGACGGATGCGGCTGACCAGGAGGGCTGGCTATTCCACCTGGAGGAGGATAAGGTGCAACCCCGTCATTAGGGTACGCGACCGCGCACCGGGCTGCACCACAGTATCATAGAAAAAAATTAATTTTCCCCAAAATTAACAGTATCCTCACAGAATTGTGTTAAATAAGACAAATTATATGTGTTAAAATAAAGAGTTATTTTAAGGGAGTAGTGGCATGCGTTATCCCAGCGCGCTACCCCACTGCTCCCTTAATCCGTATGGCCGAAAGGCCAGGAAGGGTGGGAAAAAAAACTCCCGGAGAGCTCACCCTCGAACCCTTAGAAGCCTTTACATTTGCAAATTTTACTCCCGAGAGTATATCTACCACTCTCGAAAGTTGAAAAAATGGCTCGTGTGAACACTCCTTGAAGCTGTTTAGCGAATATAAGTAGACTAATAAGTAGTTTACGACTAATTTTACTTTTTCTTTTATATAATTATTCTTCAACAAATTTTCATCACTTGAACTTCATTTTATTATTATAGTTTATTATTTATTACAGTTAAGACTCTATGGTCTCTCGCATGTATTGATTAGAGGAATACGCATACGCAGTTTAATTGAATAGACACTATTTGGTTAGCAAATATTTGCCACATCAAAAATGTAGATGTGACGATGGGAGAATTATTATCATTGTTGAGAGAGAGAGAGAGAGTGAGAGAGAAGGGTATTATTGGGTTTGGAAGGGGCTATTGGAGTTCATCGAATAGCCTACGGATTACCGGATCTAATTTGATCAGTTGTTGGTTGTCGTAAATCGGTGGCGTAGGGGTCGCTCCGAAACTAAATGAGATTTTAATTCGATTTAAAGATCCAGCATTAGGCTAATTCTGATTCATCTCTACCCGAGACCACGGTGATAAATGGTTCGGAAAATCGTTTATATGTTTAACACCGATTTAAAGGACGGTATCAGTAGAAATCCAAGCTAGTTTATAGAGCCATTCCAGAGGATTTAGATATTTTAGCGCATTTTCAGTACAATAACAATGTTCGGTATCTCTCTGGCATAGATTACTATTGGCATGGAGATTCAAATTTGTAGTCGGATATTTACTTTCCGATGTGATCTGAAACTGCTGTTGGTTTTCTTATTCAGACTCCCCTACAGGCAGTATTCATAGGGATAAATTCTTGAATATATCTCTTTCTTCATCTCTGCCTTTTGGTAAACCCTGAGGATATGTGTAATTTCAATTTATCATTTTATAGTTTACCTTAAATATAATGACACTTGTAAACTATAAAATCCTGATGTGCGCCCGAACATGTCCGTCTTTTAAACCCGCTAAACCTTCATGACCGTTCAGTATTTTGGGTATTATACAGCCTGCCCCGAGTTATATCAATAGAAAATTTATGAACATCTGATTTGTAAATATAGAGAATAACTGTTTACAACATTATTATGAAAACCCATAAATAAATAAGGTTATATAAATTATAAATAAATAAATTATTTAATTAAGGCTAACGGGAACGGGAATCCAAACTAGTTTCTTAATAAAACAATATGGTATATAATATTGGTTGGTATATATCGAAATTTTTAAGTGCAAATAAAGAAATATTTTTGACAATTTATAGATAGTATCGAATTTACATTATTCATTATGTTTGTCATGGTGGGATGGGGTGGAGATCGGATTTATATGACGTACTTTTCAGAATTTCTCAACAGTAGAGAAAATTAAAAACAAGGACAAATCCCTAACTGTGAAAATGTCAAAAAATATAAATATAGCTTCATTAGCCTTACACACCCTTAATTGCCACAATTTATTTATTTTTGACCTAAAATATTAGTCAATATCCAAATAAATAGAAGATCATTAGAAGCTACTCACATTACTAAAAATAACAAAATAAGGGTTAACTATAAAACTGATACCAAGAATCGATAATCGATAATCATGCCGACATGATAAATAAAATTAAATCTTATAATAACTAATAATAGACTATTACTTGAAGCAATCCATATTATCAAGAATAACAAAACAATAGTTAATTATAAAAGGGACTAAAAAAAAATTGGAACGCATAATGCAGATGTTACTAACAAAATTAAAGTTCAATAATCATAATACTAATAGTTATATATTTAATTAATATTTTTTTATTTATTTATATTTTTATATGGAAATAACTAATTATAAATCAAAATAATAAATAATTAAGATAAATAGAGAGACAAATATAGGATAAGTGGTAGAAAGATCAAATAGGTTTATACCCATGCTAATTATTAGTCAGTGACCTTAGACACCCAGCAAAATGTAGACAATAGATGCTGGAAATTTTTATATAATGACAATGAGAGAGAAATAAAAGCTGAGATAATGTTAAATTATTGATATTGTTGAAACCTCAACGTACTATAAAAACTATATCATAAAAAAGTAATTGGAAGATAATCGCTTCTCGTTTGCTTGAATAATTTTGTTGTAAGTTATAGTTTGGTTTTATGGTGTAACAGTCGTATTGGCAATGATAATAAGTGATTCAGACTTTACAAAATTGTTAGGCATATTTTAGGATGTTTGAACTGGAGTCTTTCAGCGTAACCTAACGAATAAGGAGAGATAAAGTTTTTACAATCACCTATTACACTGAAGATGAATGCAGTCCCTTTCAATCCTCATCAATTTGAAGTGATTTACGCCTGAAAGGGTATTTAAATTCAATATGGGGCAGTTTGATGAAACAAATGTTACCTTTAAATTGGAGTTTGGATTGAGCCCTTAATGTATTCTAAAGCAGTATCTCAGCCCTGAAGAGTCATAAAACCGAATCAATAACAGGACCGTTCAACAACAGGTAGTCCATGAAATAAATTCGGCTAGATAAGTATCTATTCAATTCAGAAACTGGCTACATATATATTTTTGTTATAAAAAAGTATTCCCAAGAGAATTTTTCCCTTCATTCATTCAATGATTATCTTTTATTGTACAGTTTTAGATTGAAATCTAAATAAATGTCACAGTCGTAATAATAAAATTTCTGTTCCTTCTTTCATCGGAAATTTTCTTATAAGAAACTGAAGGACAATGAACACTAAGGGAAACGGGAAGTTATTTTAGTTGGTTATTTATGGTTGAAGAAATACATGAATTCCTTTTCGTTTTTTCATGAATAGTAATGGAAATGAACAATACTGACTTTAAAAAAAAATAATATCAAGAAAATATTATTACAATTCGTTCATAATTCTTAAATTGAGGAAATATAACATTAATTTGATTGATTGCGTGTTTTGGTTTCTATTAAAATTCAGAAAATAGTTACTTTATTAAGAGCTAACAGGACAAGAACATTTTAAAAAATTCAAATCTAGAAAATGATGTAGGGAAAGTAGAATTATTTGGAGAAAGAAAATATCTACTGTGAAGGAAAAGTAATATTTTGACATGCGTTGTTCTCTTATAGTAGTAATAGTAAAATATAATTACAAAGCTATCTTAAAGCCGTAATATGTATTTATTTTAATTCACAAATGGAGAAACACAGAGTACACATTGTAAAGAAAACCACTGATTGAGACTAAACGCATGATACGTTTATAAGATTGATTAAACTCATTCTATTGCCCTTATAAGCTAAATGACCCTAACTCTAAATGATTTTTCTGAATGCATGTTTGTAGAGTACCGGAATTTATCTAAAAATGACACCTTTTTCTGACATTAGAAAGCCCTAAACTACGTGGACTGATCCTAATGATTGGTTTTAATGATTTCTAATATCATAAAAGATCTAGTTTTTAGACCAATTCGGGTACACTACAAATATTTATTTAAAAAAATAATTTTGAGTTATGGCCTTTAAACTTATCAGGGTTGTCTAGTGAAGAGGTTAAAATAGAAACTGGATTATACCAAAATGGCACTTAAAGTTGGCGACTGACCTCATGGCTGTTATAATGTAATTCTAGATTTATTCATTTTTTTTTCTTTCAATTACCTATACATGAAATATGTTGCGAGGGGAAGTATTGTGATCTTGAAAAATTTAGAATCTAACGGACATATTTTAGTTTTAATAACCAAATCAGTGCCAGTTTATATAATAGATTTTACACTTTTATTTACAATTTTCTCAAAAACGGCTCAAACAATCTGATTGTACTTATAATATCAATGAAAATTGCATTTTATATCATTTAGGTCTTTTCCTCATTGAAATAGTTTGACAGGACTTAAATGCCAAATTTTCAAAATGGCTTCCACTAAAGTACTGTTAATTTCGTTGATTTGAAAAAATTTACCGTCTCTCATTGTTAGTACCTAGCAATCAAAATATGGATAAATATAAACTATGAAATAATTTGATATTAACTTAAGGAGAAATATTTTTCCAGAATAAAATCAAATTTCCAGAAATAACATTATTAATACAGCTGTATAATATACCCATGGAAAGCTAAAGATTTTAGAAAAATTAATATCTAACATGTAAAGTCGTAGAAGGTAACGGGCAGTGACGAAAAACGCATAAACTTAAATGATTGTTGCAGTTAATATTGTTTACTTTTATGTCATTTAACTAAACTAATTTAAATTAAATTTCCATAGTAACTAAGTGGAAACTTTTAAAATTTTATTCGCTCTATTTGAGAAGAAATAGGATGGTGTGAAAGTAGAACAAGATGTAAGTTGCGTGATGCGCGCATCGCACAGGATTATTTATTTTTGTAGTTTAAATATGTATTCTTCTTATATTATTTGACATTTTAGACATATAATGTTAAATCTTACGTCGGCTCATCCGTCTATCTGCTGATCTCCACCTCAGCTGTCTCATAGCAGTCGAATATTTCCTGTCTTTATAAGTTATTCGCAGTTAGAAGTCACTCATAAGAAACTGGTACAACCTATTATTCAAGGAAAGAGTAAATAAAATTCTTGTTATTTTGTTATAAGTAGGATTGACAATATTTTCTATTATCTTGTCAGTAAATAATGGACACCAAACGATCCCTGGAGAAAGGCCGTGCCCCAATGCCAGCGCTGGACACTTAAACATGTTTGCTATCACTTTTATTGGGCGCAAAGGCTTGTAATTCCAAGTAAAGCGCTTCCTCTCATTGGTATTGAGTACTTGCACATGATTTTGATCAGTCCCAACTCCCTGAATGGTCAAATCCATCATCATTTATTATGACGAGTTTTCGCCGTTTATGGCTCCTTCGTTTCCTTGGAGCATAAGGAAAGAGGCTTCCTTGGAGAAGCAAGGAGGCTTCTCCTCCTTGTCTGGCATAATATCAAGGTTTTCGTGACTTGTTTAAGAAGGATGCTGAAAGCTAACTGTTGTGATTTGTTGCTGTAGTTCAAAAAAACCTGTATAATGCTCGTCATCTTGTAAAAGAACTTCACGAAGTAAATCTGACTGTTCTCAATCATCAGTACTCACCTCATTAACGGAGATTTGACGAAGAACAGTACAATGGAACGTGTGAGTATTATGGATCAATTCAGAATCAAATCCCTGATATGTGTGTGTGAGATCCGACTCATAATATCACATACGTCCATCATCCTCATCACCACCCCACCCTTCACAACAGGTACAACAGCGGTGAGCCGACAGTTAAATTTCTTAACTGATTATGTTTTATATATACATATTTACAATGGCGATTAACGATCTGACGTAATACCATAAGAATCTGGAAGGTAAACAATAAGCCTAGAATAAGAGATAACTAAGAGAAATAACTTTCTAAATTATCCCGAATCAGAAACAACTAAGAATATGAATAAATTAAGCCCAGTGTTAATATAATTATCTGTTAACTAACTTGTTAACACTATTAGGGAATTAAAGCGAATATTCAGCCTTACAAGGAGCTAGGGACTGGATATTAAATGATCCGTATAATTAGAGATCTGGAAAGGGTCCAGCCGGGATGGGGTAGAGTTGATATTCACAGTTATTATCAGATCTATTATTGGCCAGCCAGCGGACCAATAGCCTCTGTCCAGTTTTCTCTCGACAAATAGCGACCGCTGTGGGGGAGGGGTGAAAGGGAGAGGGTGGCGGCTCGTCATGTTGATACAGCTGCTTTGCTGTTTGCTTTGCTTCCCGATGTAAATTACTACTAATGACTTCGGACTCCCGTATTAAATTTAGTATGGTAACCATGAGGCTGGAAATTGTCATTGTAGCTTAGATTCCATTTTTTTTTTTAGTTCAATGTCATTTTCAAAATTAATGTAATTTTAGGCAGTACATAAATATTTTTTACCAAGTAACACAACTTATCTTAAATTAGTAAGAACGTAAGATTGAATTATTACTTCTAGTCGATTTATCCGATTTTAAGTGATTTTTCACGCGAAGGCTCCAAAATGAAAAAAAAATCTTATAAAATTCTTTCCTCAAAAGGTATACAATGGGGGTTCCCGAAATGGAAAGATTAAAAAGATATATTATATATAAACTAAAGTGAAATCGAGCTTGTAAGATCATTGTGCAAGTGAAATTTATTTTCAGGGAAAAATAAAATTAAAAAAACTCATTTATTTTGTTTCTCATATTTTTTAATAAATTTAAAATTTAAAGTAAATTACATTTGTGAAAGGCTCAAGACTTCAAATTTAATTAAAATATCTTAACTTTAACACCCAACTGCTTTGTACGGAAGTTCATTGGAATTTTCCTCATTTAAGGTAACACTCATTACCAGCAGCATTAGTTGCCTAATTGGTATTGCACAATTTGCAAACGGCTATGTGGTTTAGCATTTAGAGATTATGATAGCTGAGCAGGGATATCGTGCATCAGTAAACTTTAAAACATTACATTTAACATAAATTATTAGGGTAACACTCATGGAATTTGATTAACATGCTGATTATGTTTATTCTGGTTTCAAATATTTTCGTTCTTTACAATTAAAGTTGGCTTGGAAAACACACATCTGATGTTAACAGTAAAAAAAAATGGCTACTCTTTACCAACCCGACAGAATGAAGATACCCGTAAACCCCATTCAAATTCAGGAAGCACTCCTGTAGTAACACTCATGACAGATTTTTTTGTCAGGACTAAAAGTTGATGAATTGGTATTGCAAAAATAATTTGTATATCGTATACAATAGGCATATCTTGCCTATATACACCCTTCATTTCCAAACCGTTATCTGTAAAGTGACGTAGACAAAGTTAAAATTAAGTGAAACCTATAGATTGCAATGTTGCATAAATTTTGAAAATCATTCGAATGCATTTTTCGTTTCTACTTATATAAAGGAATAATCAACTATATTTATCGATTATGTATCGAAATAAAAAAAAAAAAAAAAAAAAATGCTCCCTATTTGGGAGAACTTTATTAACTACCATTTGAAACTGAAAAAAAAATTACTTTTATTTTAATTTAATAAGTCATTAACTTTCTTTGTTCTACAGAATTTTTTTAAAAAAATAGGTATATGTTGTTTTATTTAAATTTTTTGTTCAAGACCATTTTTTTTTCATTAATAAAAGTTCAGATGAACCTTCAGTCTCAATTTATTTATTTTTTTACAATTATAACTCCAGTATTTCGGCCCTGGAGGCTATAATCAAGGAAAGCCCTTAAATTTCGATTTTTTTTTTATTAATTCTGTAATTTCTAATATATTCTTTTTTTCTTAATATATACTAATATAATCTAATTTAAAATAATATTCTACATGTTAATAATATATATCAACTAAAAAATGCTATAATAATATGTAAGTGTATAAATTAAAATGAGTTTGATATTAAAATATAATGCAATAGTTGGAAGACTTAGGCATAACAGCATGTAAGGAATTTTGGAATATTATTGAAAAATAAAAGATACAGAAACATCATAATTTAAAGATTTTCCTTGATAAGAGCCAATAGGGCAGAAATGTTGGAGTTGCAATTTTAATAAAAGGATCATCTGAATTTTTATTTATAAAAAATAAGGGTTTTCTATTATCCTAAAATCTAATCAATCTTTGACAACTTTTTTGTTAATTAAGAGAGTTCATTGGGTTTTTGAACCAATCCTCATGACAAAAGAACAATTAATATACACATCCAAGCCCTGTATAAATAAAAAAATAAATCAAAATTGTTGCTATGAAAATAATAGAAAATATTTATAAAACATTAATCCTTACAGAACAGAAAAATAACAAGAAAATTAAGATACAAAGAGAGAAGAAGAAAGAAGAGAAGCTTCAACCAATTTCTCCTCAACCACATGTGAAGGATAAAGCAGTACTCCAGAATTTCCTTGTGCTTCTCTGTTACTTAGTCACCGGTGTTATATTTCAACAATTAATTTAAAAAAAAGAAAATTTTTTATGTGTAACGCTGGTTAAACCGTTTGTATCAATATAAATAAAGCGTCATAATGGAATGCATATAATGCTCTCCTTGACCCATTATCAACTCATTGTGTTTATATAATAAATGACCAATCATATTCACAATTTAAGTTCATACGATTTCTAAGAATTATAAGATAATATGTAAAATATATCGCCGCTGCACAGAAAAATTGCGCTATCTCCAAATTTAGCTTTTTATCTCTGTGTTTTTTTTTTTATCGCTTATATTATAGTTCAGACTACTGCGGATTTTATGCAGAGGTAGACCATCTAGCTCTAATGCCTAAGCTAGAAAGTCAAAAAAATTAGTTTATACCTTCATATCATGAAGATATAAGAAAAACAAAAAGTTAAAAAACTTTCTCCAATTAAATTTAATTTTTGGAGTTAAGATACTTCTACTTTGAAGCGGTTATGTTAAGTAAACAGAAGACAAATGAATTCGCAGATATTTTTGTTTAGAAACAGACCGGCATACAAGTTGCCAACTTTAAAATATAATTAATTATTGGACATCAATTATTGGCACTGAAATAAAAGTTTTCAAAATTTAATTTTTCCTAATAATATTTATAATTAAAATTATATTAAATTTTGTAACTATTGTTATTTTAAAAAAACCTAATTCTTACTAATTTAAGTTACGGAAAAGTAAAATATATTAAAAAAAAAACTGTTCTGTTACAATTAAATTTAATAAAACTGTAACAGTGTTTAAGAAGAAAAGACATGTAAGAGGAAAGATGTAGCTTTAATGGTTGGTAACCCAAGATGAGTGTGACTTAGGACCTAACACCGTAACCCTCCGAGGCTAAGATAAAACGGAATGTGTTTCTAGCCATTTTCTTTTTTTTTTTTATTCCTTTGCTGTTTATTCCCAAGAGAGCAAAGTTTTGAAAAAACAAAACAAAGACGAAACATGATTATTTTTATAATATTGAATGATGAGTTTTTTCAAATCGCATATCACCGAATCACATATATATTTATAAGTATTGTGGAACCTCGATATTTCGAACTTGAGGATACTTGGATAAAAATTCAATGTATACAACGTTCTATCTTATTTATAATTCATAGATTTAGCTATCAAAATGAAAACATTTTTAAATAAATACAGGCTGATACTGTTTCACCGCAATTTCATTTATTTAAATGCAAATTGTCGGCCTTTTAGCCATCTTCAGGCATCTGCGTAAAAGGCCCTTATTTAATTTAACTTCCAACATAGCAAACTGTATAAATATATTTAATTTTTTTTCATTATTCCCTTGTATATAACCACATACCTACTTCAAAAAATGTATCAAAAATGCATACAATGCAACAAACTAAATCCGATATACAAATTAGTCACTAAACACCAATAATTATAATAAAATCAACAATAACCAATTTTTTGAAAATTGTGGTGAAATAGTATCAGCCTGCATTTATTTATACATCATCACATTCACCTTAAACCAACTAACATAGATAAACATTTTTTCCACTCAAACCCACTAGTTTCAAACTTGGCTTCCTCTTCGATTCCAGATAATCCTCCAAGGCGTCTGGAAAGAAGATGGCCTCAGGACCTTCTGATTTGGAATTGTTATTTAGCGCTACCAATGGGTAGTTTCTCTACATGTATCTAGGCCTGAAGGGTGCATGTCTGATTCTTAGTCTTGTTAGGATTACTTCTTATAATCCGGACTCTCTAGAAGAAGTTTTCCTAGAGAAGTATCTTGCTTGATTTCCTGAAGATTGCGGGGTGATTTGTTCCATATTCATTATCATCCCTTAGCAAGAACCCTTTGACAATGATAAAAAAAAAATAAAATAATAATCTATCAATGTAAGAATGGAACCGCAAATGTAATCAAGTAGCAGACTGATACCGCACCTAAACCAGTAAATAGTGTATATGTAACGATAATCGTAAAGTACATTTACATTATTTAATTACAGTAATTGAAATATTTTAAGCCTGTAATGAAGTTGCAATGAGATACTTCGTTTAGGCTTGATTGTAATTGGTCTAATTCAAGTACGTTACGATAAACGTATGTAGCATCTATATTATTTATTATTTCGCTTTGCATTATCATTTATTTAATAACCCTATTTAAAAACATGTAAATATACGTTATATGGGTTTATCATTTTATTTTTATGAATTCTTATTGTATTTTTCATATATAATTAATTTTTTTATTATTCATGCATACGATTTTTTGATACCACATTCTATTTCATATGTTTTTGTTTTTACTATTTTATTATTTCACATTCCCCAATTTAATTCTTCTAAATTTATTATTTACTTGTCTATTATTCTTTTATCTTGTTTTCCTTTGCCCTGATACGCGTTTGGCCGAAACGTTGGCATATACTGAAGCATTAATTACCTAATTGTGTTTCCTTCCTTCCTTCTCCTTGATATCACTTTAATATTTTTTTTCAGTTTTAAGTTAAGGTATTGTGAGGTGATTGCGCAATAAATTTTACAAACTTCGACTAAGTGATTGGGAAATATTTATTTTTGATTTTTCATTTTTTTTTTTAAATGTTCCTCACACGATTATGTTTAAACATATATATTCAAGCCCAAGTATTTATCACGCCCATTTTTATGAGATAGATAACTGAATTTAGTAGTGCTAATATGCACCCTGACTAAAGCGGTAAGTGCGTATGGGGTATTTGGAAGACTCATTCAAGCAGTAGTGGTTGTGGAGTAGGTGATAGCTCCGGGAAAACACGATATGTAAGTATGTAGGGGTAAGTGTACACCATGAACACTTTTACCCCAACAGGATCCTACTATCATGATTCCGGGGTAACTACAGACTAGCACTTAATAGCAAGTTAACTTTCAAGGATAAATGTAAATCATGAAGTATTTTTAATAACAGCTTCTAAAGGTTCCACTTACCACAATAAATAAAATAACAAACAGGCCTAGTAGTGGACCGACAGAACTGCACAGTGGAGGCTGTAAGATTCAACTTAATCAACAAATTGGAAATTATATCTTTACCATTCGCTATACTCTATCTTAGCGAACTTTCGAGGCGGACTTGTGATACATAAGTGTTTATGATTTATGCTCCTTCAAGGCCAGCACTTACCAGATCAGGTTTTGGATTTTCCGAGACGATTACGCATCTACCGCAAAACGCACTTATCACACATTACATTATTTTATTGTTTTAAGTTCATTTTGTCTGTTCATTTATTTATGTTTAAGTTATATATTATTTTTTTTATTATTTATTGCTTATAATAAAGGTTATATTTATAAGTTATTTTATTAAGATATTTTTTGAATTAAATTAAGGTGCTAAGGCCTTTGGTGTTGAGGCTAGACAGACAATAGAGGGTGGGAAGGCACACACACTCGACAAGTTGTAGGCCATAAAGTCCCCTCGAGCTTCCTAACTTAGATAGGTTAAGGTAACGTATCAAAGGGGCTTAAGTAATGACTTAGTAACAAGGAGGCTTAGGACGGCCTGTAATGAAGCTGGAATGAGATACTTTGCCTAGGCTTGGCTATAATTGCTCTAGTTCAATCTCCTCATGGCGATTATCGGGGCTAATGCCTGATCCGATTTAAATGTTGGTCTGGGTTGGGGTAATTGTCGGGATGGATGGCTACTATGGCTAATGGGGATCGCCTTTTGGGTCTCGGCTGATAGTCCTGTCTCCGTCTGTTAGCAAAACCTCCCATTCTATTGTGTCTATTTTTAAATTGCAATGATTTCCCTACTTCTCGATTTTTCTTGGTTTTTTGTTATTATTCGTCTTATCAAACAAATAAGCTCGCACATAATAGCTATGTATAGCGTATTCCCTTCAAAATCGAAACTAGAAAAGGTGCCCTTATTGAAAAATATTCAAAATTCCTCTGAGCCAATGATCCGAAATGTGGTGCCTAATATATTTGACCGTGAAAAAGACTCCTTATAATTGTCAAGAATAATTCTTGTGATGTTGCTCCTCTTTGCTTCTCACCTGCTCTCTTGAAGTTGTTTATTGAACAAGCCTTCAAGAATTGGAAGGAGTAATGAAGGTATATGGGTGTGGAGATTGGTGATGATTGGTAACTTACATCGAAATTTACAGATTATCAGTTAGTCTTATCATCAGTGAAATATGACCTCCAATGCATGCTGAGAAAACTTTTAGAAGAATAGGTACTCTGAATGGGACAGGGTAATAAGCCAAGAACTCCCAAAGAGCAATACGCCTTCTACTCATCCAGCACATCTCATTGACATTCGAAAATTCGCATCTTCCCCACAGCAAAAAATAGAAGTAAGGAACCCTGGATATAGATATACCTTTTCAAATATATCGGGGATGAAAGATTCTTGCGATCTTAAATTTTTTACTATGGTCTAAAAATAGTTGGTATAAAAAAATAAATAAAAGAATTTATCATTTCTTTATATAAGGAACTATATATTGTCCTATATTGTGATAAAACTTGGACAATCAAATACCCAGAAGCCTTAAAATTACGGTCTTTAGAGGTGGATTTTCTTTCTATCAAGAAGTTGCGGCATCTCAAGCCTCCAGAATAAATCTAACAGCATTATTAGAAAAAGTATAGGAGAGAAAAAGAATATATTACATAATATTGAAATCCGAAGTCTTCAATGGTATGGCCACATGATGAGGATGGAAGGTGACAGATTGGTAAAGAAAGTTTTTTTATAAGCCAGAATATAGGAAGAAGAGGGGATGGCAAAAGAAGACGTGAATAAGTGAAAGGCTGCAAAAGGAATGCGAGAGGATCGGAATTCAATAATTGTGCAAATAGTGTGCAACCCGCTAGGTGAAGGCTGACTTTAAGGATTACATAGACGGGTCGTAAAGGAACTCGGTTGATATAATGGACTTAAATCATGAATTTATAATGATAATAATTATGGTAACAAAAAAATTATGGAAAAATCTAAGGAGGAGGATATGAGAGGGAGGAGTCTAAGGGAAAAAATATACCAACAACTATACGAACTGTAAAATAGCATCGATATATCTAATAACGTCTGAGTTATCTAGCTTGGAAGACTTTGTCGGGCTGTTCCTATCGAGCTTGAGATTCCGAAAAAAGCTATGACGGATCAACTTCACCGAACGAGGAGAATGGGGTGACTCAGACCAAGGTGACTAGATGGCGTGGTAGCAGATGTTAGTGCCATGCTGGACACCCGAAACTAGATTGCTGGAGCAAACCTTGCGAAGACAAGAAACCTAGAGAAGGCCTAGACTCGATAAGTAGGTTGTTTCACCAATCCTGTATACATGCAATAGATTGCATAAGATATGGATTTTTTTTGTAACATATGGTGCAAAGCTATATCTAATACCTATTGATTTTCTATCTCACGTTATAATAACAATGAAAGCATGCATTGGAGAACAATAACATAGTTCAGCAAAACTGCCTTCCTCACAGAAATCAGTTAAAGTTAATACTATCTCGAATTATACACTTCATCAAACAGTGAAATAAATAAATAAATTCATCGATATGTTTCCAGTAAAATAAATATAACGTTACTGAACGAATTATATTAAGATGGCTTTTTAAATTTGAATCGTAGGCTACTCGATCCTTTACAAAAATGAGAAGAAAAAAATATGATTTTTTAAGCTGTAGGTAATATATGAATAGGTTTTCATATGTCAGTACTTATTTAATAAACAGTCATTTAATTTAGCAATTGTGGAATTTAGATTTCATTTAAATCATTTCACTGTGAAGGCATTAGTTAAAGAATTGCATGCCAACGGTGGATAAATTTAATCTAACTAAAGAATCAAAATATTTTTTTAATTTTCTCTAGTTGTCCCTAAAAAAATGATGAGAGAAGTAAAACATTATCTCCCTTCGTCAGATGTACAGAAAATTCATAAGCATCGTGGTTATTGCTTACTTTTTTGTTTTAATTTCTTAGTATGCTTCTTGTAAGCCGCAGATTAAAACAGAAGTAAAAAAATTTAATATTTCTTAAAGATATAAGAATCCAGAGCGAGAATTATAAACTCGGAAAAGCTTGGATTTAAATTTTTCTTTTTCTGCGAGATTGAATAAAAATTAAAGGAGTTTTAAACAATTCAAAATTTCTAATAAGGAAAACATTCATTACTAAAACCTGCAAATGATAATATTTATTTAAAAAAAAACTTTTATGGGCTTTTAATTGTAACTTAATTACCTAATATATTTTATTTATTTACGTTTCCATAAGTGATAATAAACATTATTTGATCCTCAACAACGTTATGATGATTTTAATTGAAAAAATAAATGATAATAAAATTGTTAGTATTTAATTAAAATAAAATAAACTCGAATAAAAGAGGATCCCACACTAATGGAATGATAACACGCTTTAATGAGTTTTGTCTCCAAAAAAATCACAATATTTCTTCATAATTTTGTTTTAAAATCATTAATATTGCTTGCATAATTAAAAAGAATGATATTAAAATTTAAATTAATTTCTTTAATTATAATATATAAATTATACTATTTGTTAATTCGTGCGGTGTACAACCAAATTTAGTTAATAAGCACAAAAAAGAACTTTACGTTATATTTTTAACTCCTCCCCGTCCATAGGCGATTTTTTTTTATTTCTGAGCCTTTTAATTTCTCTTAGCCGTTGAATTGTGTTCATAAGATTTTATCTGCATATAAGCTCCTAATAAATTAATAAAACTAAGGATTTCAAAAAATGCGTTTTTTCACATTCGTTACTTAAATCTGGTGGAGGCGATAGAATATATATGTTTAGCTACTTTAGAAATATTTAAAAAAAACATATAGCAAAAATACACCATAAGGTGTTGGCGGTACGTCGACGATGGTGAATGAATACTGTGAATGCTTTGTTCTCGGGCCGCGTCATTTCTTGAAAAGGGGATATTCCTTGGCCCTCTTCGCTGTCCTGATTTCACAGCTTGCGAATTTTAAAAATAAGTGTTTGGGACTGATTCTTTCCCCCTCCAGAAGGCCTCAAATGATGCAAATTAATTTTCTTTTACTTTATATTTATACACGATAAAAGATATTCCTTAATCAACAATTTAATTTTGAAATCACCCCGTTTCTCTACCGAACTCTTTACTTTGGCCATAAACATATAACATGAATATTTTACATAAAATAATAATACATATATGAAACAAAAAGGAATGGGAAGTTATAGGTATTTTTTCCAAATATTTACGCCAATTCGGAGAAAAAGGAAGTAATAATAATGGAATTATAATATTTAAACGATTAAAATTGGAACAGTCTGATAGCATAATGTAAACTTTCATGGATTTACTGAAAAGAATTGGTGAAAGAGTTTAATTTTAATTAATGCAAGGAGTTAATCATCCATAATACTCTGAATTGTAAATAACGTATTATGAATTACTTAGGTATGTGACATTCATTATGTAAGGGATAAAGATCATTATTTTATTTTTTTAAATTTAATTTATATCATATGGTAATCATTGAAATTTTAGCTTTATAGCCTTACTTTTTTAGCGTGGGAAAATTATTTTATAAATATTGTCGTTAAAGTAAATGTTTAAATTTATTCTTTTCATCTTGAATTGTAAAAAAAAAAAGTGAGGTCCCTCAACGGACACGGTGCCAACAGTACGGCCACACAAAAAAAATATTGCAATCAGGCACAGATTGCGCTGATTCACCGAAATGCGTTCGATGTGGTTTCCGCTGCATAACTTCTATGGATACCACCTACACAAAGTCTATGAAAAACCTATGCTGAATCCCATCCAGCCAACTAGAGGGGTTTCAAACCCTTAAAGAAGTGAGGTCAAACATAAATCCAAGGAAACGTCTGCATAGTCCATCAAAAGTGCAAATCAGCGCATCTCCGGCTATACACGAGTTCTCACATCTTTCTCAACCTCAGCAATCTCAGCCACTCCTTTCAGATCGGAATCCGAACATTTCCGACAGCCTCTGCGACCAGTTTCTGCAAGAACACCAACCCCTCATCAACAACAAGAGTTTTCAGTGATAAGTAAGAGTACTACTATTAGCTCAACTATTCAAATTAGTTAGTGGCTTGAATAATCTCATCTTGCACCTTTTCAGTCACTTCAACAACGTTCCTAGGTTATCCAATCCCCATACTCTGGATATGGTTACTAACCCGTTATTAACACAACCCGCGTGGCCGATAATACCGGTAGAAGGTAGAAAAGGAGCTAGATGAGGGGATCTTCTTGGCTAACATAAAACTGTAAATCAACACAGGAATTGGTCCGGCAAGGTATTACTCTCTCTCATGCGTTTTATGCCACTGTATTAATCCAATTTCACAGTATCCAATTCTAGCAAATTTACTGATTATCTCAGCGAGACAGGTCTGAATGAGGAAATAAAGGTTAAAAATAACATGATATATATATATATATATATATATATATATATATATATATATATATATATATATATATATATATAATATGTTAATGAGGACTCAATCATAGTCGTGATTATTTCATAACTTATTTAGGTTATTTAATAACATAATTTGAAATGATATTTGTAATTTTATGACAGCTATTTACTGTGTTTTAATGTATTTTGTTTTTTTAATTATTTGTAAATAAAATTTAGGCTACCGACAGCGGTTTTAACGGCCTGTAGGCCAAGCCCTAATAATGATTTCATTTATATAAGCTGATGTATAATATTTTAAACAAAAACATGACTATATACTATTATTTATTTATGATTTATTATACTATTATTACACAGGCCAACGATTGTACTGAAAATACCTTATTCCTATAGTTTTTAGGGTGCTTAATCCAAATATGATATTAAAAAAGCTGTATCATCCACAATTTCTTCACATTTTATAGTTAAATTTATTAAATTAAGCGATCTTTAAAGAATTGAACAGCTTTCAATCTTAGGCCTCATGAAACAATTAGGCCTTAAGTTAGGCCTCATAAAAAAATTTGTAAAGGCTTTGTCTAAAGATGGGCCATGTTTCAAGTATCTCTGCCAAAAGTTTTCATGCCTTTCAGAAGCTAAATTTAACTATTAAAGTTAACAAAGTTTTCAAAAAAATGTTTTTGTTGGTCTGTATTATCTAACAAATATCAGTGGGTCTACAGATTCGCTTTTCATGTCCACAACAATCATATAGTTTTCTTGATTGGCAATGAAAAATATAAGCAGATTATTCTTTATTAAATTCTAGCATGTCGGTAAAAGTTGGCGAAACAGAGGAGCAAATCGAATTGGGGTACATACAGTCACCTCGACCTTACAAAGCCGTTTCAATAATTACTGAAAATATTGTTTAGCCCAGAAGAAATGTATTAGTAACCGGTGGCTGAAAGAAATCGAGTTGTTCTCTGGACAAAGATTCGTCAGGGGGAATCCGTAAAGGGTGAGTTATTGAGTTAGCTGATTTGATGAAACGGGCTTGTAGTAGTAGAATGACATCAGTCATGGATTGTTTATTTTAAAAGGGCCAAACGTTTGGTAGAAATCCTTTCATAAGATTTTTTTTTTTTTAAATAGAAGGATATTAATATTCGGTACCGTCTATGCACCATTTACAAACTTGTGTCTCTACTGATGTACAAGGAGACAGAAGTTCATTCTCAGATGTAGTGGAGTAGTGGCGGTTATTCCATCCCTAGCATTATAAAAGCAAAGTACAATTATTAGATAGTAATAAAAATAATTAAATAATATTTACTTGAGCTCAAGCTCAAGTCTAAAACTGAAGAAACGGAGCTCCTTTATTGTAATAGACGCAAATCGCACCACTTGAGCAGTGAACCCTCTGATCTATGTCTAAATCAAGTAAGATTCTACGGAGTATTTCTGAAAATTATTATTTTTTTCTTGTTTACTTTGTTTTGGCGGCTGTGGTCGCTTGACGAACCAATATTTGTCTAAAAATTGGTTGCTATCTTATAGAAAATTCATAGAAAATTATATAAATATATGAGAGTGTGAACACAAAAACTCTTTACTTCCATTTTTTTCATATTGAGGTGAATGTAACTCTGCAGTCCTCTGGCTGCAGGATGAAGGGAGTTTTACAACAATTATTGGTTTTAAACGTAAAAACATAAAAGCAGGGATCAGGCGAGACAGTTTTAGACTCCACTCTGACAGTAAACTACGTATGAGTAATTATAACCGATGCTATCTCGGTTTTAATTACAAATGCAAGTAATGAGTTTTACGGTTGACACCCTCATATATGTAATAATATTTTGATATTTATGGATAATTTCATTTGTGACAATTGAGAATTTTCGATTGTAAATGTTGGATTTGAGAGAATTGCTAGTTTTCTGGAGCATAAAATCTTAAGTCCTAGCTGCTAAATAGAAATATTATATTAATGGCTAACATAAACGTTGTTAGAATGAAAAATATAACAACGTGAAAAATTATTGTTAATCGTAATGAAATTTACTTTTTTAAATTCAATTGAACTTCTTCAATCTCTCTGTAGTTCTTACTTCAAAGCAATAATTTTAATAGCGACGTATTTTATATAGAGGTTGTTTTTGTGTTTAGTGTATAAATTATAGACAGTGAAATAAAGGTAAACACGAGTTTTTAATGCCCTGCTAACCAACAATGCTAACCAACAATTTACGACAGCCTATAAAATTTACTTTAAAATGGAAACCATTCCTTTCATGGTTGTAATTAATTCAATTTGATTAAATAATTACCGGAACAAGATATGAAATAAGCGGCTAATGAAGGATAACGGAACGAGGGAAGAGGATTAGTGAGGAGCTAATATTGCTAAGTAGCCGCTTTATTGCCGCAGTTACAATCCTAATAAAGTCAGCATTTAAAGCCTCCTTTTGTGGCCCCCTCCCCTCCCGTACACTAATTAATAACATCTCTTTATGAAAGACATTAACATGATATTATGTGACATTATCTCCAAATAAAATATTTATTTAGCTCGTATAGCTAAGCTTATTGCTCACTGAATGTTTCCACAACTCTAGTTAGGCGCGCATCATACTTTCCCTTACAACGCTACCTGAAATACATTTTGAAATTTTTGATATAGTTTTCTTGGAAACATTTATTTATCGCTAAATAATATAAACATTTTGTACATATACATGTAGCTACAGCAATATTTTGCTAAAATCTACTTACTGGAAGTGCCACTTTATATCATCAATTTTACACCTTTTTTTTTACGATTTTCTCGAAAACGGCTCTTACGATTTTTATTAAACCCGTTATATTAGTGCAGCATTAAATTATCTCTAGTATCGACTAGGTCTTGTCCTCAAAATGGCTTCCCTAAACTATCTTTAATTTGTTTTTATAACCAATAGTTGATTGTAAAACTTTATGAAGAAATTATATGGACCGAGGCCCGGCAAAAAAAATAATAAAAAAATTAAATAAAATTAAATTAAAAAATAGGACCACACATAGTAAAAACTATTTATTAGGAACCGACGTTTCGAACCACTTTGCAGGACTTCATCAGGGCCGAATAAACAAAAAAACATAATAAAACAGTGATATATGCAGTGAATGAATTAAAATCAACAATTAAAAAGACAGTGAGAAAAATGAAAGCAGTGATAAATTTGTAATATGTTATAAGATGAAACGGATAGAGTAATAGCAACTACAAATAAAGTAGTTAATATTAATATATCAAGCTGATTATTGATAAAACTTGCTATACAATAATAATAATAATAATAGAGTAACTAAAAGGGAAATCACAATGATTAAAAAAATTATTAACTCTATTAAATAAGTAAAAAGGAGGATACAAATAAATAAACAGAAAAAATTAAGTATCTTGAAACTCAAAGATAGGCGGAGGAGTAACTAAGCAAAATAGCAATGTAATTAAGGAGGCTGTGTAGGAGTAGTAATTAAGAATGTCATTAATAGTTACATAGAGAAGGCAGTGGAGAGGAGTTGTCATTATTATGTGGGTTGATCATAAAAATATATAAAAGAAGAATTGAAAATAGAAGAAAAGGAAAGGAACATTTGTATATAATAAAATGGTCAGAGAATAAAATGAAAATCAAAAAATCATGGCAAAAATATGATCTAGTGCTTTTCGTTAATTACTTAATTTTACTTTACTTACTTTTAGATTATTAAATGAAAACTAAATGGAAGCAATTGAAATTTTCTTATCCCTACTATAGCAGAAATTAATTTCTAGTCAAAATAGGGTGGTAAGTGAAAGTTGTGTGATGCGCGGACCATACTACTGTAGAGGTAAAGTTTGCCCATCTTGGAAACTGTAAGCCAAATAATATCATTCTGGGTTTCTTAAACATATTTTCTTCAAAAAACATTTCAATTAATTACAAGCACATATTTATTATAGCTTATTATTTCATGAAACCAAAAAAAAAAAAAAAAAAAAAGATGCACTTTAGGCTGTGACATCGATCACACAGTGCGAAAATAAAACACAAATTATTGCAATATAATTAAATATTCTATTATAGGAAGAATTAAGTCAATAAAACAAATCTATTTTAGAACAAATCCAAAAGAGAACTTTAAATATTTTATTGAGTCATAAAACGTGGATCTATGCACACAAGGCGTTCAGCAGCTGGATATAGAAAATTATTATAGAAGAGCATATTGAGGAGGAAGAAAAATGAAATTTTCACCTCGAGCAGTCGGGCAGATGGTGCAGGAAAATATTGGGGATTTGATTCACAGTTGCTGTGGCGAGGTTGTCCCATTTATCTTCAGGGCTCACTGGTCTTGAACGGAAGGACCGCTTCCCCACCGTCTGCATCTTCCCGGATTTTGTTTTATATCCGGAATCTATATGTTATCCGCCTTTCAACGATTTAATGCCAAATTATATCTTCGAGGCTATATAAAAAAAATTTAAAAAAAGTGTTATTAAATATGATAGCAAACTAATCATTAGCACAGCATCGAATGCTCAGAGATGATTATTTTAGTATTCTTCTTTTTTTCACTATACGGAAAATGTATCTAAGAAGTGAGTTGGTAACATTGTTTGACGGTGGCAGCTGATTTAACCACGAATAAAAGTAAGACCTTTCTCAAAAGCTCACCAAGAAAAATCGTAGAGGAAATGTAAGTTTTATAATATTGTTACATTACATAATAATGACTATTTCTGTTTTGTTTTATTATTTTTGTTGTATTATATCATGAATTTCCTTAGGTAAATCATGAAAATAGAATCTTGCATTTATTGGATGAAGAAATCGTTGTTTATCTCTTTTACCAAAAATGGTACCGTGCCAAGAGCGAGAGGTCTAGAGGGCTCCTTCCCCCTTCTTGGCGCTTTCAAATTTTAACTGAATAAAGAGATCAAAATATCTCTGAAATATGTTAGAGTGTTACGAAGTTAGAGTGGCTGACGAAATAATCGCATGTCGTCCTATTAAAAGAAAAAAAGGCTTCTGGCTCCTCCTCTTGGTAAACTTTTCCACCACCAAAAAAAATCAGCTATCATTATTGATCCTTCGGTGCTCAAAGGCAACAAAGAATACATATCCCTTTGGTTACAACGAGGAGAAAATTCCATAAAAGCCAAAGCATTTTTCGTGCGGCAAATGTAAAGCAAGATTTTGCTTACAAAGGAGAAACTATACCGACTTGGGTAGTTGAGTAATTTAAAAAGATCTTACTTGATTGATATTTAAAATGAATAAAGAAGTGAATTATGTGTATTATTTCAAATAATATTAGCTGTCATTATTTTCTTCATATATCTAAGAAATCACTCCTGAAGTTTATAGTCCATTACAATAAGCTTATGGTCTATTACTATGACCAATTCAACTTCGAATCACAATCCCAGAAAAAATTAAGAAAAAGTATATTCCGTTTTTGAACCAGAGAACTCTGTTTACGGATTGTATCTCAAAATACTTGTACAGAAACAAACTATTACTTTTATGATTAAAATAATAAATATAACTAATTTTTAAAATAATTATAGATCATTTTTATGCTGGTGTAATTAAATAAAACCCTTTAATTTCAAAACTATTTCATAAATTTTTTTTTTAACTTTCATTCTTCAAACTTTTTTATTTATAGGAGATTTAAATATTTGACCATTATAAAAATTCGCCATCTGCTAATGCAATAAGCAAATATGCTGACAAATATAGATGGAAGATACAATTATAAATGCAAAAGTTAAAAAAAAAATACAAACTTTTTTTTTTTTTAATTTTGCTAATTGTTTTTCTTTTGTATTTTTTTTTTCAAATGTTTCAAACTTTAAAATAAAAGTTTTATCATAACTGTTATTTTCAAACTGTACGGGAAAAATTTTTATTAAAAAAAATTAAATTGCTTATCAGCAGTGGTATTAAGGAACTTAAATAATTTTTTCCTTGAAACTTTATTATTACATCCCAATAAAATAAAAATCAAGCTAAAATTTAATTTCTTGTTTTTCTTAATTTAAAAGTTTTATTTTAAAACAAACAGTTATTTTGCAATTTAAATAAGAAAAAGTTCCGGGATAACTGTTAAAATGAAATTTATTGCGAAAGGTGATTTAACTGTCTTGGCTCCTCCTTGTACCCTTTAATATTTATACTCATATCATATTTATACTCATTGATCGCTACGTATTTTGGTTTCCAAAATTTCCAGGACAAAGCGATCATTGATAGTTTTATAAAACCTAATATCTAATTATCTATATTATTGTACTATGTAGTATATAACAGTCGTCTTTTGAAAATTGCAGGCAGATGAATATCCATAGAAAAACTATTAAATGATATCTTCTTTTTTTTTTTTTTGTACGAAGTATAGATTTCTTACAAGTTAATTCCTTTAGGAAGAAAATATTCAAGTGAATTTACTAATTCAAGTATTTATTTATTTATTTACAATGAGGATTTGCTGTATATTTTTAAGTTTTGTTTTTGTCTTATTGTTAAGAGCCCAAGACCATAGTAAAAAAAATAATTTTATATTAATGCATATATTTGTACAATTTTTCGTACATTAAGTTATTCTTTACTATTCTATTGTGCTTTGGAAAATTATATTATCAGATTGCATTAGAATGCAATATATATTTATATATTTAATATATATAATAAATATAAATGTTATTTATTAAAGCATATATTTAATAAATAACAGACTGTTGTTTATATCCAGTTTATCAGCCTGTCGATTCTAATATGAGAGTTGTTAATCTTATTTTAGCTGTTAAATTATAACACTTATTTTAGCTGCTAAGTACAGGAATCCTAACCAGCATTGCAGTAAGCCCGTAACTAGAATACCTACAAGTAGATAGACCTTATAGAACTAATAGTTTAAAATTTGAATACAAGCTCTTTGCCTATTATCATCCAATCTTGAAAAGAAACGAAGCTGCTATTTTTACAAATTTTATAACTTAGCAGCTGTTAGAGAAGATGTAACTGTTATAAAATATCAGATTAATTTTTATTGAAAAAAATTAGAACTTTAGTAATTTTTTTTTTTTTAATAGAAATAAATTGTTATACACCGCAAGCTGAAAATAATATAACGAATGATGCAAACAGCTACATTTACTTATTATGTAATAAAGAAACAAAAATAATTTTCTCACGAGAGATACATGAGGGCAAAATAAAATCAAAAATGTTAGTATATTTAATAAACATACTGTGAATTACAATTTTCTCATACAATTATACAATCAACTATGCAAATTAAGAGTGATGCACATACCTTACAAAATATATAACATGAACAAACTAATATACATATATATATATACTTATATATGCTGACATTTTTTTTCTTATATTTTTACACAATCTTCATATTAATAATTCTAAACAATACATATAGCTAAAGATAAAATTACAATATAAATAAATTTCAATAATAAAATCATTCTTACAACATGCCTCTTCGATGAGAAAAAAATATTCTTTACATTTTTAATTACATCCAAACTTCCAACGTGCCACCTTACCTTAAGATTATTTATTTTTCTTATGTTACATTTTTCATTCAGTTTTTAATTATCATATAATTTACAATTTTCAATGACAGTAGATACATCAATAAATGGGATAGTTACAATAAAAGAAACTTGAAAGACATTTACATTCAAAGAGTTAAAATTTATTATTGGACAACGAGGTTGCTGAGAGAGATGGAGAGGTACACAGAAAACTGTTAATAATATTATTTTTTATGGGCATATGGTTCGTTTATAATACATTTTGGAAAATCTTTACTATTAACAGCAAAGGTACCGAAATGATCCAGTGCAGAAGATATATTTTGACCTTTTAAATAATAAGTTATCACAGTTCCTCTGATGAGTCCGTGTTATCGTGAGCCGATCATGTCAGAATGGCGGCTACCACGAAGAAGAAGAGGAAGCCGCTAAGGGCTACCCTCGACCCACTGCCTTTCACTGGAAAAGAAATGAATGTTGAAGAATAAAGATTGAATAATTGTATATTATAAAACATACAAGAATTATTATATTATTAGAATTAGAATTAGAATTATTATAAACACGAAGAAATCTCTTAGAAACTTGTTACCTACTGAAAGAAAACGATATATAATAACGGAATGAGACCTGCGTCAAGAGCTTGTATGTGTGAGTGTGAGTGTGTCAATAGATGAATGTCGCGATGCCGAGTGTCGTTTTTGAGGTTCCGCAATCTTCGGAAACTAGTAACCAAATTCAGGATCACTTTTTGAGCCACCGATTCATAGTTTAATAGGCGTACTAGGAAGTCATGTGTTGTCCACATCAGATATTTTTTTAATTTATAATTATAATCATTAATATATAATGAATAAAAATAATAATAATTAATTTGTATCTATTTGAATTTATCTTTTATATTTCGTAATTATAGTTGTTTTGTAAACGTTCGATGAAAATTTGAGTTATCCAGATGAAATCTATGTTTGAATTTACCTTCCCCTCCCTAATGCCTATTGAAATTCTAGGAGCAATTTAATAGTTTGTCTTAGATGTTATAGAAACTATTGATGATAAACTCAATGGAATCATCTTTATTATTCTCTTCATACAACTATCTCCTCCCTTAAATATTTGACGATCCAATAAAATATGCGTAATATTGTTAATTCAAGTTAATGTCCATGTGTTCATATCAATATTGTTGTCAAATTGTTTCCTTAAACAACAAGCCAAACCTGGAGTGAATTAGGGATTGATAAATTATTTGCCACTTCTTTAAATTTATTGATCCTTCTATACCATCATGCGGATGTCAACTGACGGGAGTGAATTGCCGTTTTAGTTGGGCCCGAATAAAATCGATTTTAACAAGACATGCAGAAATAATATCGACTTGGTATCCACCTAATTAACTTTTTTGCTACTTTCTGTTTTGGGAGTTCAGTCAGTTACTATTTGCTCGAATGCATAAACAGTGTTTTCCAAACCTCTCGCTCATAAAACGACTGTATGGCCATTTTGCTATAGAAGTATCGTTTATATTACACACTGTTGTATTTAGGAATACTTATCTATCTCCAACTCCATTTATACTACCAGTGTTGCAGTGGACAGTGAATGAATTTTCATGGAGATGATACATTACACCTCATATTCATTATTCTCTTGTGCCATTAAATATAAGGTTTTCGTGAATACCAAAAGTTACGTTCTTTACATTAGTTATGTTTCGTAATTTTAGTATGGTACTACTTTTTGTACAAAAAAAAAATCTAACGTTTCATTAAAGTCGAAATTTGTTACGTAGTCGCGTCATGAAAAAAAAAAATCAATTTCCACGGTGACCAATCGCCTGAATCAAACCGGAGGAACTAAAAAAAACAATTGTTAATAAATAATTCGTGGATTCAGTAAGTGAAGCGCTGTTCCTAGTTGATAGGGTTTTTTAGGCAATTGGTACGAGATTTTGTCTTTTTGTGTCCTGATAATGCCAGAATTATCGAAACGTTGATTGGTTTGTTATGTAACTACTATTAAGATTAAGCGAAGAAATTAAATAAATTGCTAATTTATTTATTTTTTGCAATGGTACTGAAATTGCGTTTTTTTTCTCTCTTTCCAAGAGCCAAAAGGACAAAAGGTCAGTCTTGACAATTTTTTAAGGGCAGCACTAGTACGTTCAACTTGCAGCAGAAGCCATATTGAACCTTATCACATTAATTCATTTTCATCGATTTTGTTAGTTTGAACCTAGTAATTTTTTCAATAATTCAAAACATCGATATAATCTCTTGTCGACAAACACAACCTTTGCTGCGAATTGTCAGTAATTATAAGATAAATACAGTAGAACTCAGCTTAACATGCTCTCCAGATTACCGGGCGGTAAAAAAAAAAAAAAAAAATTAAACAGTGTTGATTAATTTCAACATATGTGCTCCCATCATAACTAATTTATTCAAACTAAAAGTCAATAAGTTGATTAATATTTATATTTGGGTTTGCCAACTTCGGAAACTTACCCAAGAGAAGCGCCTCCCTGTTCTGGTCAATTACAGGTGCACCAACTACACTCTCCCTGTCTCCGGTCCAGAGGACGGGCGACAGGCTGGCCACACATCTCAGCTTGATGTTGCCGCCCCTGTAGTGGTGCCCTTCCACTCGCAGGTGGAGCCCGAGGGTGCTTGTGATGAGGCCGTGCATGTGGACAGTGTTCGGATACCGCACCAGCATCCCGCTCTCTTCGCTTACCTGAAAAATAGTTATATCATGGTAAATGTCTTTACCTAAGTACTTTATCCGTATTTATCGTATAGTAATACACGAATTATTTCATGTAAGATATGAATTATATGCATTCTCAAGTCTAATCAGAAAGATCGGCTATCAGTAAAAAAAAAAAAAAGTACCTTCACAACACATGAATAATGATTAAACAAAAAAGATGACTTTATTGCGTGTCATTTTTCATTTTTGTGTTTACGAAGCTACAGGCAATCGTAGTAATAACTGAAAGCTGAGTGTTAGCTTTATTATTAATCAGGAATTAATAATAGATCGTTTGCCATCTATTTTTAGCGATGTTTAATATTTAATCTGTGGATTCTGTTTGTTGTTTTGAAATATTCAGGACTAATTATTTTTCAAGGTTGAGGTTTCCGAGCGACAATCTGAAAATAGAAGCTATAAGATATTTAAGCTAATATTAGGTGAATAATTTTAAATGAGGATCAATATCCAACATATTAATATTCTCCAACAATTTTCCATTGTATTAGATCTGAAACCCAAATGTTTCCTATAGTATATGTCCAGAACCTACATGAAAGATAAATACGCCACATGAGCTTAGAAATGCGATCAAACCGCCATAGATTGAGAGTTGACGCTATCTTGCCCTGAGGTAAAAAGGGCAGACAGATCTGCAGTGGACATATTGGAAAAATTCAATTCTCCAGATGTCGGGAGGGAGTCCTTTCAGCTGCCAGTCTTTCCCAGACTCAATCGCCTGTCATTGTGCGCGTAGCCACTTACTGTTAACCTTATCGAACTCTATATATTAAATTTATTAGGAATAGAAAACGGCTATAGGGTCGTGCAACAAAAAAAACAAAAAAAAACAGCAAAAGTAAGTTGGTTGTTATTGTGAATCTGCCTCCATAACCACGACACTACTCCAATAATCATTGGTTAATTTATTTATTAGTTATATTCATTCATTATTATTCAATTAATAGTTATGTATATATAAAATAGTTATGTATTTATATATATATATATATATATATATATATATATATATATATATATATATATATATATATATATATATATTTACATAACTTTTTCATTTTTAACATTTTTTTTTTCCGTACGGTTTAATTTGTCCAAATCATTGTGATTTAGATAGTACTGTTTTCAAAACAGATTTAGATATTGGAGATTTTTTCAGATTTTCCAAAATAACTTTAAAACTCAAATTCGTCGGAACAGATATTACCATTATTCTGTCTAAAAGTGCCAAGAGTAGATTTCTTGTATTACAAACAAAATTTATTGTATATATAGGTATAATATTTCCGATTTTCTAGGATACCGTGTGTGTGTGTGTGTGTTATTTCGTTAGAAATTAATACAAATCGAGCTTTTCTGCAATTTCCAACAACAAAAAAAAAAATCCTAAAAAAAGAGAGAGAAAAAAAAACTATTATTGACTTACAATTTATAATCAAATGGTATCGTAAATAATCAGTAGATATTTTTTGTTGCTTACAATTAGATTTTTTTTTATTTTATCCTCTTTTGTTACATTTCAGTCCAAAAACACGTAAAAGACAAAAAAAAAAATTTTTTTTGTCCGTGACGAATGAAAACTGCCGAAGGAAAGTGGTCGAGCCTCAGGATTCAAGAAAGGGAAGAGTGGTTTGCGATGAAGCATTTACCGAGTGGAGGCCACATTTCAGAGGGCGCACCTCTCCCATTCTTCCAGGCGCTTATTTAAATTTCAAAGAAAGGGAGGAATTTAAAAATAAAATAGTAGCCAGGAGGTAAGAGGGAAGAAATTGGACGCTGGCTGAAGAGCCCTTGCTAAATGTAAAGTGTATTTCATCTTTTATGTAAGGATTCCAGAGGCAGAGGATTCCACGGGCGATGGTAATAGGAGTGGCGATTAAAGAACGAATATCAATCCAGCGACAAAGCCATAATTGATATAACTCTGTGGTCTCCGTTTCAGTTGGGCTTTTTATACGAATTCCCTAATGACGACTGGCCAGGAAAATAAAAAAAAAAATTTTATTCTGAGGGATAATCCCCATATATTCCTTACGTATCGTTATTAAAATCAAAATTGTATCCATTTTCATTTTTACCTGTAGATAAAATATAATTTATCACATTTGAGGAGTATTCTATCCAATGTCAATATATCAAATTTACGATAATTTACAGGAAATTAAAAAAAGTGTAGTATGAACTGTACTCATTTTTCTTTTGAAACGGTGGTTGTAATTATTATTCTCCGAAGTTCTAAAAATTACCCACATTTTCGCAATTTTATTTTTAGCTCACTTTGAGTAATTTATGTAGACTATGTTAACTTTTGATCGAAAAGAACGGATAAGTCGAGTTTTGAAAGAAAAGGAAAAACTTAAACATCATAATATTTACTTCCATATTTCAGTAAGGCGTGCTGGAAATATATTCCCATGTATTTTTACTAATGTAGACAAGAAAAAATTAAATTAGATAGCGATTGTAACACAAAATTTTATTATCAAATGTAATATATTCCATTACAACTAGCATTATCTCCTCCTTGCTTCATCCCGACATAAGTTGCCGAACAAATTAGACGGTTGCCTAATAAGAAAGCCCCCGGTCATGACCTGATGGATGCTCAAGTGATCCAGAAAATTCCCAGAAAAGCTCTAGTGTACCTAACGTCTATTTATAATGCAATACTCAGAACGATCAAATTCCCTCTACAATGGAAATACTCACACATTACTATGATTCACAAACCAAACAATGATACTGACACCCCTTCATCATATAGAACAATCAGCCTGCTTTTAATATGCTCTAAAATTTTAAAAAAATTACTCTACAAAAGACTTTTTGACATACTAACGAACAATAACATAATATCTGAACATCAATTTGGATTTTGAACCAACCATTCAACAATTACATAGAGTTCGATTAGGCATCAGGGGCTTCTCTTCAAAATTAAACTATACTTCCTCCTACCTATTATCTCATTCTACAATCCTTTCTTTCTGAAAGATTTTTCTCGGTCTGCTAAGGCTCAGAACTTTCTACCATTAGACCACTCTTTGCAGGAGTACCTCAGGGATCAATATGTGCTCCATTGCTCTACACCATATACACACACTATATTCCTAACAACTCCGAAATTCTGACAGCGACGTATGCAGACGATACAACAATTTTAACAAAACATCAAAATCCAACACACGTCTCACAGACTTTACACCATCTAACAAAACTTCGTAACTGGTCCAAATTTTGGAAAATTCCACTTGACCAAGACAAATCCCTGCATATTACTTTTACTCTTCGACAAGAAACCTGCCCTCCAATATACTTCGACAATATATTAATTCGGTAGACAGTCAAAATTCGATACCTTGGGCTGACATTTGACAGAAGAATGGCATGGGGTCCAATCACCAAGAACAATCAAAAACACTAAATCAAAGACTAAAACTATTATACTCAGTTTTTCACGACCCCCATAATTGAAACTAAGACAGAAATTTGGCACTTACACTTACTTACTTAAGCCCATCGGGACCTGCGCTTCACAGATATAGGCTAAAAAGCCAAAAAGACATACATACTTAAACTACAATTTTTTCAGTCAAAAACCTTTAGGACTATAACTAAAGCTCCATGGTACATCAATAACCTTACCTTACATACAGACCTCAATATGCCGACAGTTAACGAACACATACGGACCCACTATAAACGATTTCACGATAGCTTACACGGATATTGCACTCATACAAGGCATGGCGACAACCTATATTACTGACAACACTCGCAGAAGGCTGAAGAATAGCTGAATGAGGGATCTGCTTGCCTAACTATACTCCACAATCAAGAAAAGGAGAGGTGCCGCTGGGTATTACTTTCTATCATGCCACAGTACCTATTTGTTATCCAGCAAATTCACTGATAGGTGTGAATTCAAAATTAAAGACCAAAAAAAAATGTAATATAAATCTTTTTAATCTAAAATTTTAAGACTGATAACAGAAGCTCCTTGCTACGTAAACAACAAACTCTACGTACCAACTTACAAGAACCAGCAATCGACCAACACGTGCGTACATTTTATTCCCGTTTCCATAATAGCCTTCACGGACATCACAACAGATTGATAGACGATATGGCTACGGCTGACACAAAGGCTAAAAAGGAGCTGGATTAGAGATCTGCTTTCCGCATATTATGCCACGCATATCTATTATATCCATAATATTAACAATTACTCTTCTGTCAGACAGGTGCGAATATACAGCTGAAATATTTATATTAAAAAAAAGTAATATCAAATTTCTCACACTGTGCTTTATTCCCAAAGGCCATTCAGTTTTTGTAAACAATTAAATTTTATCATTTAATTCATCTGATTAAGGATTTTATTTATTTTAAGTGCTCTTATTTATTGGTAACTTAAAATTAAAAATGAACTACGTAGTTTATTTGGACTAGTTCAATGAGAAGAACTATTCCAAAAGAAACAGTTCCTTTAAAAAAAAAGACTTTGCCCATCCTTGCGTGCAGTGAACCAACTTTAGCTCTTTTTGAACTAGTTCAATGTACTAGGCTCGTAAATGGTAAGATATCTAAAAGAATTATTCACCGAAACGAACGATTTCTCACACCTCTAATCCAGAACTCTATGCTCCTATCTATAGATCGGCTATAAGTCATACATTTTATATATTCATTGGCTTAAATCAGCGGTATCTAAACTTTATAATACCACGCCTGGCTAAAAAAAAAAAATAAAAAAAAAAAATTCTCCGCTTTCCCATCTATTAATAGATATAATGGACGTTTTGAATAATGATAACTTTATTAAACGTTCAAAAAAAAAAAAAAAATGCTTTCAATGACATTTAATTTTGAGGTTATTGTTCCATGCAACTAGAGGTCGTTATTTGTATTACAGAAACAGGGCGTTTGCAAAGGCGCCATTTTTAAAATCTTCCGCTCCGGGTAATATTTTTAATTGGAATTAAATGAATATATAAAAAGGTAAGAAAAATAAAAATAAACATTACTTCACTGTGTTTGTACTGTTACGTTATGATATGAAATATATTTATTGCAGATGTTATGGTATGAACATTCATTTTTTATTAAAAATGTCGGCGCCAGCCTGGTTGGAAACTGCTGGGATTCAAACTTTAAATTAATTTAAAATATATTCAGATTTTATATTATAGTGCCCAAATGTGATATCTGTAGCCAATAGCTGAACTTTTTTCAATACATTTTAATCCAAGTTTGGTCTTATCTCACGTAAGCAGTTGGCTGCTAATAAATAGCAGCGCCATCTCTGGGTTCGAAATAAAATGGCAAATCTAATCTTATTAATTATTACTCTAAGGATTTTAGGAAAATTAAAGATGAAAATATGGGCAAAATAACTTGGATAAGAGGTGTTATGAAAGGTGATATAAATGGGTATCAAGTAACCAGGGGAGGGCATAAATTAAATTTTGAAAGAAAAAGGGAAAAAATTAATATGAGCAAATTTTATGTAGGTATGTTCAATTTTGATGGGTAAGATTGATTTCTAACCCCAAATTGACAGAGAAAAATTAGATTTTGAAAACGATCTGAATAATCTTTAGACGCAGTTTCAAATAGAGAATTTTAATCCTTCAAAATCTTAATATTTTTGAAAAGTGGATATATCAACTTTTGATATCAACTTTTTTGTAAAGCACGACAAACAATTTAAGATGTGAACATTTACTAAACATATACAAGTTCTGAACTACAATTTGCATTCGTTGTTCCGACAAACACAGAGAACATTAATACAATGAAGTATTCATAAACTCAAATGCATAGACCTAATTGAAGCTAGCTGTATAACACACCAATTTAATACTGGCACATTGTAACGGAATGTATTAATTATGTATAATTATGCTATTAAATATAAATGTTGATATTAGCAACCATCGCTGAACCTCCATGAATTTCGATATATTTTAATCAACTGCTAATCTCCCGAGTTCTGTTTCAATTCGACCGTTTGGTATTTCATTTGTCTGTCAGTAAGTTTTCACGCGATTACGATCAAATGCGTCGTTCGGTTTTCTTCCGATTTAGCACAAATGTTCCTTGAAGAGAAAAACGTTGTGTTTGAAAAAACGACGGATGTGTAGAGATTTTTGTTTTTTTAATTCCGGTCCAAGATGGTGGTCGTTTTAATGGCCCGGTTTGTTTCGCAGCCACGACCAAATGCGCTAATAACAGAAATGAACATTGAAGAGAACTTTGTCCATGATGCAAATAATCTAGAAACTCCGATTTCGTAACCAAATGACTATTTTGATTTTTGGATGTCATCTACGTCCACGAAAAATATGGAGACCAGAGCAAAACAAGAAATGTGGCAGTGTCTTGGCAATCCTGTTGAGGACGTGAGTATGATTAATAATTATAAACATATTAGGAAATTGTTCGTTAGGTTTAATGCACCATTGCCATCATCAGTGCCTGTTGAAAGACTATTTTCTGTTGCAAGTATCACTAATAGTCCATGAGCCAATAAGTTAGCACCTGGCCTGTAAGAGGAGAGAGTGGTAGTTGAAGCGAGTTTAAAATAGAGCTTCAATAATGAATTAAATTCTTAATGTAATAAATATATAATATAATAATATAAATTATGCAAATAGCTTTATAAATTGTTTATTAAAAAAATTGGAAGTAAATACGAAAATTTATTTATATTTCCCTCTTCTAAAACAATATTGATTATTAGGAAATATTAGAATGCACACGATTTATGATAAATTAATTTTCATTCAAATGATTTAGTTTTATTGGTTTTTTTTATATCAAATATTTTTTAAAACGAATATTTTTTTTTATTCGAATGTTTTTTATTTGATTTTTTTTTTATTCCAATTTTTTTTTTATTCCGATATAATTTTTTCGAATAATTTGTTTATTCGAATAATTATTTTTATTTTATTACTGATTACAAAATGATGAATAAGTCTATGCAATGAATAATAGAATAGGCAATGAATAAAATAATTATTATCATTGAATAAAATAAAAAATGTATTCATTATTTCTTAATTATTTTCTGAATAAAATTTGTCTAACACTGAGTGCCACATGGCTTCATCTTAAAACAAAACTTTGATTCACTGAGAAGTCATCAGGAACGCTGTTCTACCAATAGGGCACCTGGAAAAAGAAGCGCATGAATCTGCAACTCGTATTTCCAAATTTATTGGAGAACGCCATCCTCGCAAGGACACTCGAATTCACACTAATTCTGATCTGCAGCAGAAATGTTTATTTTATTCTATTTCCTTTTATTTATTTATTATAACCATTTCCCATTGTTTAGATGCTGAAGAAGAATGACTAAAAATGCTCCTAAAATGTTCTATAAAATAATTTTGTCTCCTCTAAATCGGTAATTTTGGCCAGTGTCCAACACAGGAATTTTAATTTTAATTAAATTAATTATTAATTAGTTTTAAAAACTGATAAATTAGAATTTTTTTACAAAATTTCTTTTGTTTCTTTTTCATGATAAACCACCACTTTTTGCAATAAACCTTTGGGTGGGAACCCCCTCATTCAAATCCATAAAATAATATCATATACATCACTTGTAAACAATTCAACAAATACAAAAGAAAAGATATTTAAGATTATGAACTCTGAGGATAACATTAAAAGATTTTATGTGGTATTATTATTATTATTATTAATATTCTTCATCTATATATTTCATGTATGTATATATATATATATATATATATATATATATATATATATATATATATATATATATATATATATATATATATATATATATAATCTTAGCCTCCTTATGTTTGAACTCACAAAACTCGAAAAGTAGTCGGTCGATTTTGATGCGGTTTTCACTACCATTTAGAGAATTTCTTCCCGAAGGTTTATATGCATTAAATTTTTCAAAATGCTCCCCTTAAGAGGAGAAAAGAAAACTATTTTTAAGAAATAGATAGTTTTATAATCATTATTATGACAACTTCATACATGAGGAAAACGTTCACTACTAAAACATTTTAACGAGTCAAAATTTTTGTTGGCAACCGTATGTTTCGTTCAAAGTTCTGGTAGCCCCTCTCCTTCCTCCTGCCCTCCTAAGAGTTTTAATAATTGAAGCATAGATATGCAAAATAATCTAAGTGCCTTTAGATCATGTTTCCAGAATTCAAGTTTCATCTTGAAAAATATTAAAGAAATAAGACTTAATTAAAAAAAAACAACATTTTTTATGTTAATAATAAAATCGCATTTATAATGGTACTAGCTTGCAATATAAAAATGATTTTTTGTAAAAAAACATCTTTCTTCCTCCTTTCCTTTCATTCCACATAGCCATGGCAAAGCAAGCCATTGTGTTGAATTGAATGATGTGTTTCCGCGGTGAATCTATGGTGGCTATAATACTTTTGTTTACTTCCCCACACATTTCATAAAGCAAATTATGATGAAGTATGCAATATATAATTAATGTGTTAAAAATTAAATAAAAATAAAACAAATCTTTTCTTTTTTTTTTTAATTGTTTGTCAAAGTTTTGTACAAACTCAACACTATGATGACAAATAATGATTAGAAAGTATTAGATTAGAGTAACAGAAGACAGAACAACAGTTCTGTCTTCTGTTACTCACATTATCTTTTAAAAGTTAAACAAAAAAAAATTAAAATCAGGGAGGGTATTTAATTTTCAATTCTTTTCATGTGCAACGCCGTACGGTTTCAGTTAGCGTAACTATATATCTTGAGTATTTATATTGGGCATTATTTTAGTAGTATTTTATTTAATTATTTCTTATATTAATTCATGTGTATTTTGAATATTATGATTTCACATTATTGTATTGTTAGAATTCGCATAAAAATAAATCATTAGGAATAAAATATTTAAAGGTTCATAAATGTCCGAGGTAAAAATCAAAAATAGTTCATTGACCACATTGACATCCTCACCAAACATCTTGTATTGCGAAGATACATATTTATATATATATATATATATATATATATATATATATATATATATATATATATATATATATATATATATATATATGTATATATATGGGATATACTGAAATTTACAGAAACTTTTAAATGAAATAAAACCAAGGATGGTGGGGTGGAATAAAACCAGTAGGGGGAGATTTCCTGAGTTTCCCTACAGAGGGAACACGGAAAAAATATTAAAGTGAAAAAGACAGGAGTGGCCGGAGGACTAGTAAAAAATCAAACCTGTTGCATATTCATCGGATCAGATTGGTGTGATATTTATTTTTGCAGGGAGGTTAATACGGACCATTACCCACGCTGGTCACCCCCTCCCTTCAACCCCTCCTATTTTCTATTTTATCTTTGGCCACATCTCTTGACTATTTTATCCTTCCCCACGCCGTATATCTGTTCGGTTTTTCTGTAGTGGCCGTTTCAACACACTATAGAATAAACAAAATGTAATCTGCGCCCGTTCAAGCGGAAAGGATATATTCACTACGTCAGATTTAGACAATACTTTTTCATATTTTTAATGTTGTTTAATATTGTTGTCCTTTAATTAAATAAAGAAGATAATGATTGGGAGTGCGGTTGAAAATAAAACACGCTGTAAATAAATATTTATTATGTGTGCCAACATTTTAGCCTACGTTTATACCATCTGCAGAGCTATTAATAAAAGATACGATCCTAATTAAGCATATTATGATGATTAAAATTAACATATTTCCTGAACATTTATTTTTCTCATATATTATGTATGCTGAATTGAATTATTTCCCGAAGAGGACCTGACCTTGGCTTAACATCACGTATTTGCCAACATTACATAAAATTTACGTATAAAAAAAATAACTGTTTTTACATAACAGAAATTGAGAATTATTTAGCTGAAATGTAATAAATATAATTTATTAATATAATAAAATAATTCATGAATAACTTATAAAGTCCTTCGAAGGTGTTTTACCCCAATTATTTAGAATTCATTTTATATTACAAAACGTTAATTTCTAAGTACAACCGATTTTTTACGAAATTGGCTTTATAGGAGAAAGGAATTTTTTCAAAAGTGGAGATCAGAATAAAATATTACCATAAAATATTATCATAACCAGTAAAAAATTAATATGTTTTGATATAATAAAAAGAAATTAAAAATTAGCAAGATTAATATTACTGTAATATTACACCATGTCAAAAATGCACATAGGTTAGATAGAATAATCAGAGTAAAATAATCTTCGTACGAAAATTCTTTTTTTATTTTTCTTTGTATGCATTTTTTAAACCACTGCTGTTCCAGCTCAAAATTAATTTTATGGAGTTCTGTCTCTTCATTAGCGTGTTTTAAAATCCCTTTGGTAGTCAAAAAATAGTTCAACATTTTTGAAGTCTCTCTTGCCCAAGAGTTGTATATCAAATATTTCTAGCCCTCGTTTTCGCGCTTTAAAAATACGTTATTGCCAACAATAGGTAATAAGTACGTATTCACTTTCGGGCAAGTGGGTGTAGTTTTTTAGGGGAACGACGAGCGATGTTCATCTATTGGAGTTTTGTAGGAAACGAACTGGGAGAAGAACTGATGAGAGGAACGCGAGGTATGAAAAACACAGTTCACGATATAGCCTTCATTTACTGGAATACACGCAAAAAATACGGACTATTGAAATCGAGGGTTAAAATTTGGTACACTTAAAACAATTAAATTATTTACTGACCGCAACTATCATCTCTTGGTTCTAGTCTGGAGTCCGGCAAGTGGCCCTTCTTGCCAACCACTTACGGTACGAAACGTTTGCCATCCCTTACTAAGTGATAGTGTTCGTTTCATTTCACGGGACTAACACGAATAAATATTAACTGATCAAGGTGGGAATCGAAGCTACACCACTCCGAACCGAGGACCTCATCCAATCTAGCTCGGCCCAACCGTCCCAACCATCATCTCTTAAGTTTAAATATTTTTAAAAAATTGAATAATATAGATAAATCAGAAACTCAATTAAGTACAGGAATGAAATATTCTAATTCAGTGATTGGTCTGAATAAGTATAATTTTAACTTGAGTTAAAATTATACTTATATGACTCAAGTCATACCCATTGTCCAAGACCATTACATCCGTGTTGTGGAATAAGGACTAACCATTGAAATCAAAAACGTATATTTATATTAATTTAATATTTAATAGATTAAATACGATTTATATTTTCACTCCCATTGATACACCACCCCAGACTTGCCTTGAAAGAATTCATAGGACCCTTCTAGGTACCATTGAAAGCCACCTAGCGATTACCCTAACGAGCCATCAGCGCCCCCAAAGAACTAGATCCCAAGAGTGGATTTATTCTCCAAGTTTCGGCCACTCCTGATTCAATCGGCGGCCATTACCCAGCAACTCCACCACTTCCAGGACCGTTGTCATAAAAGGGCCAGATAAGGGGGCGAGTTTTTCGATTATAAACGAAACTTTGCGAGTCTCCCGGTCGAGTGTTTTCCTTTTTCTTCGAGAGGAGTTTAACATAATCGGTCCTCAACTTCGATTAGTGATCCTTGCCGGGAGTCCCCGCGAGAAATGTACCGGAAATATTTAATCAATTCCTTATTATAACTTTAAAGGAGTTTCTTTTAGAAGTTCTAAAATAAGGGCCGTGTTCACAACATCTGGCAAAGAGATAAATAAGTTCCAACTTTATTTAGGACCAATCATTTTTAAAAACAGAAAAATTTAGAGAGGCTGTTGATAATTTCACTGATTTTCATTCTCTGTAAAAAGTTAAAAAATATTTGGCTCTGAAAATACATTCAACAATTATTTTATAAGTGAAAATAAATTATGCAACTTACTTTTGGAACAGAGTATTCTGAAAGAGCTTCAGAACATAAATGAATAAGGCAGTTTTCACACGGTCAGATAAAGTCAGGAATGACATCCGATTTAGTTTACAAAGAGAGCATACGTTCCTTTCACACGATACTATAATTATCGGAGTCGGATCGTATATTTTACAGAATGGGAGATGACCGTAAGGCCAGTTGGCTTCTAGAGGCAAGACCGGAAGGAAGGCGACCTCAAGGCAGGCCAAGGCTCATGTATGCAGATTTTATTGAGAGAATTAGCACAGAGAGAGGATGCACCATGCCGGAGATGAGAAGGCTTGCACAGGACAGGGACCGTTGGACGAGATGGTCAGAGGCAGCTACTCCACGCTTAGCAGCACTGAGGAGATGGTGAGAGAAGAAGAAGGATCCTATATTTCCTGCAGTCTGAAGTCCGTTCGATGAATTGGATGTCGGTCCAACATTCGACTTTATCGATCCGAATGATAACGGCCTAAATCTAAAATTACAGAATCTGTGAAAATCAGCACTTTTTATTAAGTTTTTTCTTACCATTTACGTTGTTATTAAAAAAAAAACTTTGTTTATTTCAATTTGTTATTTTCAAAAAAATTGTCTAGTGAAAATAATATTGTGTGAATAGCACCTAAGTGTTTTTTTTTTCCCCATTAAATTATGAATGTTATAATGAATGGTCACCAATTACTAATTTGGCGAAAATAAATTCATTTGTCGTTATAAATTCATCGCCAATTAGAAGGATTTATTTAATTTACCAAAACGTTAGTGGATCAATGATGGTTTATTCATGACTGATTATTATTCCAGCACCGCTTATATATTTCAAATTTATTTTGTAATTTAACGTTGCTAAATTGTTTATTATTATTAAACAAGAAAATCAGATTTGATTAGTGCAAACGGTTTAATCTGTTACATTCTCTAATGGCACACTTTCTCTGTTAATTAATACCAATTTTTGCTTCCTATCATTTATAGAAGCGGAACTATGAGTGTTTGAAAATGACTTGGTATTTTTCAAACTGTATTTTGAATTGTTTATTTTTGAATTGTTTGTGTGTTTTTAGAACTGAGGATGAATGTATAACATTCGAAACTAGTTTTCAATAAAACAAATTTATAGAAGTAGCAAATAATTTATCAATCCCTAATTAGATTGATCCTTCTGTACCATCATGCGGATGTCAATTGATCATAATGTCAGTTTTTTCGGTGGATTATTTACCATGAATTTAACTAATTACGAAGGATGTTAGTCTTCCTCGTGAATTAATACTTCGCTACTTAAGATTCTATATACTTCAACATTTTTTAAATTGCTGAATACCAAGTCAAGGTTCGATTCATAATTTATTTTATTAATTTATTAGATTCTAAACCAAGCATTGATTAGAAATTATGAAGTTCAGTAATTTCAACGTCAGATTGAATATTTAATTCAAGATTGATATAATTAGGAAGATTAAAAACAAAGACCAATAATAATTTCAAATATTTATCAAGGTATGAAAATTATCATACAAGTATAATATATCATAAAACTATAAGTTGTAACTAGTAGCTAGTAACTAGATTTTTTAAACTAGTTGGAAAAAGTAGTAAGTTAATATTACCATTAGTGCCATTAACTACTAGTTACTAGTTTCCCAATATAACTACTTAACTAGTAGTTAGTAATTAAAAGTGTAGTTAACTGTAACTAACTTCTGCCCATCACTGCAACATTGCCTTACAATTTATTCTCGGTATGGAGGTAAAAGTGATCACCTGAAATTTTTGCGATGATGAGATTTGCTACATTCTACCTGAGGCAGAACGTAATTTACGCTTCAGCATTGATAAAATTGTGAAATATATAAATAAATATTAATTGATTGTTGATAATTTCACAATTTCATCAATAATAGAGCGTAAATTTGGCCCAGGCACTGGTAGAAAACCACCAATCCCATTTTAGAAAAAAAATTCCCGTCAAACCGACGGTATAAAAGATAATATTTCAAATTATAAAAATCTATTCTTATCTAATGTGCCTATATTTTAAACGTTTGATTATAAACAAAAAGAATTACAAAATAATTTACAACAATTTTCGAATTTGTTTTTGTTTCGTTTTCATTAATTGTAGAAATACCATCGTTTTATACCTAGGTATAATACAGAAGAAAATACCGTTTAAATTCGGAGGTTGTGTTAGAGCAGACTCAGCTAGCACAGTGTCACGGAACAGCCCTCAAGGGAGATTAAGAAATAAATTTTACAGCTCCCAGCTGAGATTTTAACACGGGATCTTTAGCATATTAGGCCCAGGCTCAACATTAAACTAAAGACTTTAGGATTATATTGCACGAATATGACAGCAAAAGCGTATCGAGTTTTTAGAAATGGTATATAAAATAAAATAGAAATTAAAAATTCAACTTATATATATTAGGTTTATATATAACTTATATATATTACATTATATTAGATTAATATAAATCAGTATTATAAAACTTTGATATTATTATACATATTAAATTAGATCAATATAAATCAGTATTATAAAACTTGGTATTATTATACATATTAAATTAGATTAAAATAAATCAGTATTATAAAACAGTATCAGTATTACAAGTTTTATAATACTGATTTATATTAATCTAATTTAATATGTATAATAATATCAAGTTTTATAATACTGATTTATATTGATCTAATTTAATATGTATAATAATACCAAAGTTTTATAATACTGATTTATATTAATCTAATTTAATATGTATAATAATACCAAACTATATTTTAAATTGCTTATTTTTGAATTTTTTGTGTGTTTTTAGAACTTCGGATGAATGTATAACATTCGAAACTAGTTTTCAGTTTTACAAATTTATAGAAGTGGCAAATAATTTTTATCAATCCCTAACTGATATTAAGAGTCAATATCTCCTTGATTAAAAAAAATTAGATCTTGAAAAGCTACTTCTACATGTAGTATGTTTCAAATTAACATGTGCAAATGAGGTAGTTAATAATATTTACACTTCCATAGAGCAAACACCAAAGAGTAAACAAAAAAAAAATATATATATATATATATATATATATATATATATATATATATATATATATATATATATAGATAGATAGATATATATTCAATTAAAAACTAAATGAATTGTTTCGTAAGCGTAGAAAAAATACATGAACACTTTGAAAATAAATACTCAGAGTTACGGAGGATTATTAAAAAACAAATTAAGGAAAAATATAGAGAATGCATCAAATCATTCAAAACTGTATCATTGATGCTTTTAAATTTTTCTGAAATTTCATTGCATAAAAATAAAAGGAGAATCAAAGCAACATTTAATGTAGATAGACAACAGCCTTTTGGAAGTCAAAATATGTATCTAAATATGCATAACATGAAGTTAGGAAAATATTAGAAAATTATAGCGATCAAACCACGATCTACTTACCACTATTGCAGATAACCGAAGATGAAATATTCATGGCTATGAAGGAACTAAAAAACAAAACGTGTCCTGCTCTTGGTGGCATTCCACCATTTATAAATAAATCATTTGTTATCTGTTTTGTTGGTCCTATAAAATAATATTTAACTTAGCTTTAAAATCTGGGATCTTCCCGATGTGGCTCATTAAAGTTTTTAAAATTAAATTTTTTTCATAAAAGGCAATATCTATTTTTTATGTGACAATAGTTTTGGAGAAGGGAGGACAAACATTTTTTTTTGGTTTGCAAATCGGACTCCATTGGAACAAATTCTTTCTGGAATTTTGGCCAATTCTATCGTTAATAGTACATTTCAAATCAAATAGAGAGGTAAGTATTTGAAACTATTTTTTATAATAGATATTTGATTCTATCCATTTTGTTTTTTCATTTTATAATATATGGTTTTTGCCAAAATCGGTTTTTGTCTCTTAAGAAATAATTAATACGCTCTCAAAAACATTACGATCATCCAAGAAGTTTTCCTCTCTTTTTATATCTTTTTTTCTTCATGACACTTAAAGCTGACTGAGGACCTGAAAAAATTGGATGTCCGGGAATCAACGTCGTACAGCCACTCCAAGGGTCCATTAAAATACTGGGAAGAAAAAGAAAAGATAATCAATTACATAATGTCCTCATATTTTTTTCATAGTCGTCAAATGCTCTACACACAGGATTTTTTTTGCCAAATGGAGCTGATATAAAATAATTTATAAATTTTAAAATTCATATGAAAAAAAGATATATAGATATAAGATACTGAATACAAGATAATAATAATAATAATACAAGATATAAGGTACTGAATTACACTTTCAGTTGATATGTAACTACGCAAGGTAACTATTTTATTCCGACTAGTAGTTTATAGTTATTAAAATTAACTACTGACTACAAGTTAGGAATAGCTGTTTCACATGGCAAACAGTAAACATGGTTAATACAATTATTAAAATATATTATTTCCCAATATAGGTAATAACAATAAAAACGAAATCAAACATCGTAAATTCGTATTGAATTTTGTATTACATCTAGATTTAAAATTAAAGTTATTTTCTTAGTTTATGTTGTTGTTTTTTTTTCTTGCATTTATGGTATGAATATAACCCTCAGATTGTCGAAGAAATATATTGTAATATTTTCAATTAAAAGATAAATAAATAAAAAGTTATTAATTTTGAATACGTTTGCATGATGATCTAAATGAAATATTATACTTTTATAACAGTTTCTAAATAAAAGAAAGAAAATTTACCGATTTTTTTCAATTACAGTGAAAAATCATTTTTTTTTTTAGGTATAACATTTAATATGTTCAAATTCTTATACGCATATTGATAACGTACCATGTAAATGCTAGTTATGCTAAAAATTGTATTCGTATTACATATATTTCTCTTCTATAAATTTCTAATTAAATTTAGTATTACGTTACACTGCGATGCTAATAAAAATAATAAATTACGGCACTAAATTAATTTTTTCAAGAAATTATTAACTGTTATTATAACATGTCATTACATGTGTTACCCTTTATTTTCTTACACTCATAGTTCCGCTTCTATAAATGATAGGAAGCAAAAATTGGTATTAATTAACAGAGAAAGTGTGCCATTAGAGAATAAGAAAAGAATTATTAGATTTGGGTTTTTGACGGAAATACAGTGAGTGAATAAATTTGATCGAATTTGAGTATTAAGTTGATGATGTCAAAACCAACAATAATATAATTTACAAAATGTGACTGGATTTTCATTTAGGAGATTTCTATTTTAAAATTATATATTCGTATTCGCAATTATCATTACTTATACTCTAATTCTACGCCATTGAAACCACACGGATGTTTGGTAGACACCACCTCTGTCCATTTTTTTTTTCAGATGAGTTAGTACGAAAGACAAATTAAAAACAAAAAACTTTTTTTTTGCCACAAGTTAAAATTATGATTGTACTCCTAGGTACTATATTAATAGTATTTTCTAAAATTTGTATTTAATAGATGTTTAAATAAGAAAATGACGGTTTTTGCGATTGTGATGTTTGATCGGAAACAGATATCAAATTTCAGTTTACTAATTAATTATACTTCAGTCATCGTTTAATTGACTAATACTAATATGATTGGTTATATAGTTCCATACATTAACTTGTTTATAGATATAGTACATACATATTAGATTAAATTAAAGTAGGAATTTTGATCAGAACTAAAATATAAACTGTCATCAGGCATTGGTTTCAAAATCAGATTTTATTTTTTATTTTCAAAAAAACGTTTTAAAATTTTAAATTTGAAAAATGCCCATATCAAATTCAAAAATCCATTTAGATAATGTTATTGATTTTATAATGTGTTTGTTTCCGAGGAAAGATGGGATAGGAATATGTGACATTTTGAATAGATTGGTGATAATTTTTCTGAGATGCACTAAATTTCTATAATATAAAATGAATTTACGACTATTAATAAATAGTATTTTAATGCATATACATTAATTGATAAATAAAGAAAAATACCTTTATATATTTATTGTTAATTGAATCGTACCTATAGATATTCATTTAATCAAACACCATATTTAAAATATCACATCCTGATTATTTTTTGTTTATTTTTAATGTCGTCAAAAAAAAAATACGCTACAAATAAAAAAAGGTAATATAATTGTTAAAGAGTAAAAAAAAAAAAAGAGTGTGTCAGAAGTGGGATTCGAACCCACGCCCACATAGTGGACCAGAATGCTCAAACCTACAGAGTAGGCAAGGTTACCCTTGAGTCTGGCGCCTTAGACCGCTCGGCCATCCTGACAGATGGATTGCATCTTATTGAATTTTACTAATAAACTTTTATACTTCTTAAATTTTAATTAGACGTTTCAGGTTAAATTGGATGCATTTATATAAAATATTTCAATACACACAACCATTAATTTTATACTGTTTTTATAAAAAAAGCACAGGAGTATATATTCAATGAAATTTTTGAGTTACCCATGCACAGTGTTGATTATGCTTGTTTAATTTTAATTTTTTTTTTTTTTTCGGTTTAGGGACTATATACAATCCAAAAGATTTGGCGAATATCGAAAAGTCATGGGTCGGCTACAAAATAAAATTTACTTTTAGCGGAACTCAAATTTATTTCCATATTGAGTAAAGCGCCAAAAAGAAATAAAATATATAATTATAAGTTCATTTTAGGAAATATATTCATTTTTTTAGGTATAAAATTGAATTAGAAAATTGTAGTTTTTCATAATATATTCTTTCAGCAATATTCTGACTTTAGAAATATTTATAAAACGAATCCGAAAATGACTATGTTCTAGACACAAAATGAATTTTAAAAACTTGTATACATATTTTCGAGTTTAATGAGGTTTAAATAAATCATATATTAGTTATTAGCTCAGAAAGAAAGATTTTGAGGCCAAATATATCGTACGAAATTTGGATTATACGGATAGAAATCTTAACTAATATTAGAAATCTACACTGCTTTTTTATCCTAGAAACACACATTATATAAAATAAATATAATTACCTAGATGTTTCAATTTGATTTGGACATATTCAAATTTGCACATAGATGCATAAAGATTTTTTTAATTCTAATATAAATCTATTATACTACGTAATAGCGTAACGTTCATATATTAAAATACTATTTGCTGATGCACATGAACTCATTTTAAATTGTAGAAATGACTTTATCATAGAAAATGTATCACCAATTTTTCATGTCATATCTTCCTGACGTCTTGTAATACGAAAAAGTAAATTAATGATTGTGTGTATTGAAATATTTTATAGAAATATATCCAATTTAGCCTGAAACATCTAATTAAAATTTAAGAAGTATAAACTTTTATAAGTAAAATTTAATTAGTTCCAGCTCAGCTGTCAGGATGGCCGAGCGGTCTAAGGCGCCAGACTCAAGGGTAACCTTGCCTACTCTGTAGGTTTGAGCCTTCTGGTCCACTATGTGGGCGTGGGTTCGAATCCCACTTCTGACACACTTTTTATTTTAATATTTAGTAGTTAACAATTACATTAGAAATCTTTAATTTTAAGCGTATTTTTTTAATTTTTTTAGACGATTTAAAAAAGTTTAAAACAATGAAAAAGGACTACTTAATTTTTGTTGTAATGATAAAAAATAAGTATAATTTTTTGATTCACTCGTTTATTGATGATACTATCAATAATTGTTATATCTTGAATAACTCTGACGTTGCATTAACAACTGTAATTTAAAAATGAATACAGTTATTTATTAGTTATATATATATATATATATATATATATATATATATATATATAATACCTTACGGCGACGTTTTATACATTTAGGTTATAAAAATAAAATAAAACTCTTCAAAAAGGGTCCTCCCTAATGTTCCCTTACAATGCATATCGTTGTCAAACCATATTTCTTAAAGGGGATTTTGTCAACTTTACGATGGTGCTATTGGAACTTAATCAGCGTGAATAAATTTTGAGTATCTCATCGCTTCCTGTTCATCAAAAAACGTGACACTTAAAAAAACAAAACACGAAACATAAATTTCCTGCTTTTCAGTTTGAAATCGGGCCACCTGTCAAAATGAACTTTTTTCAGGTCTATTATCACCTCTTTAAATATTTCCTGTAACTTACGGTATATCCTTTACATAGCTTGGCCTCAAAACGTGATTTTTTTGTACGTGTAATGTAAAATCAGTAACAATAACTAGTTAAATATTGACTGTATCGTTATGAGAGTGGTCTCATTCGATTCAGAAAAAAAAAAACAACTACAAAAAGTTATCAGAAAATAAATCGTTTTCGGTTTAATTTGAGCAAGTTATTTTGCGAATATACCGCCTCCCAATTCGACCATCCTAGGAAGGACTGTTGAACGGAAATTTGGGCGGAATTTGCAGGTTTCGAATTTTACCACCAAAACAAAGTTTTGACCAAAGTTTTATGAATGTACAAATTTTGTTATTTATTTTGTCCATTTTTCCTGTACTATAAGCCTGCCGTTAGAAAGAAAATCCATAGTTCTGCATCACCTAAAATAATTTTACTAAAGCGCATTGCTTATTATATGATTATTAATTGAATTTAATTGAATGTTGTTTATGTTTGATTCAATAAAATAATATCACCATTTAACTTGGATGCCTTATTTTATTTAATTATTTTTTATACTGAACAATTAATGGTTGACCATAGAAGTTTATGAACGAATGAGATGATCCGGGAGGCGGTCAAAAAATGGATCACAAATAGTATTACTATTTATTAGGAATCTATTATGAATTATTATTAATTAATTATTTGGTTCCTAAAAAATAGTTTTTAATATTTTTGATCAATTTTTTTACCGCCTCCCGGGCCATCTCATTCCTTCATACTTTTTATATTGATCATTTCTGCAATACACTCCTAAAGTCGTTAGCTTACGTGGAGCCTGCGTCTGATAAAGAACATTTTTAATCAAAATTGCTTATTGCCACTCTTCTGTTGGACAGGTGCGAATAAATAGTTTTTTAAAAAATATAGGTATTTTTTTAATATTAGTTATGTTTTATATAGTGCAATAATATTTTTTATGAGCTTAACGTACGGACACCTTTTTTTAATACCATTTGTTTTGAAAATTCATTTCTAATTTTTGTTGTATGATTGTAGATCGGTAAAAACGTTCTCAGATCTTCCTTTAGTTTAATTGTAAATCCTGAGCAACCGCGAAAAGACGAGAGATAATTTATACAAAGACCAATGTAGCTATTGCTGTTTCGGCATTAAGGGTGAAATGAAGGCTGACAACCTTTGTATACGCCGTTCCAAAAGGAAATCAGAGTGCATGTGCTTTTCAATTGCGATACCGTGAAGAGCAGTTCCCGCCTATCTATAATTATTCTATCAAACGTGAAAACAACAAACATTAACAACGAGCATATAAAGCAATTATCAGCTGTGGTGTCCTTTTGTTGGTCTGATTGTATCTTTGCCGGGGGCACACAAAGCGGGTCGGCCATTGTTGGAGTCGTGTTGATTACAGGCCGCGTCGCGTGATCCAGGCCATTATGGTTAAGTTTTCCTCTGCCCTTTTACATTTTCCATGTTCATCATACTTCACGGCACTCGATAATCAACCCCCTTCTTAGGGCGAGCTTTATACATTAATTAATGGTTGAGATTTTATTCAGAGTTCCAACCTCATAAGGGAGGTCAAACTTATGATTATAATTATTTGTATTATTGTTATCGAAATAAAATAATAAAACTGATCGGTTGTTTTAAGTTTAAGAGTACCTTTCTTATAAAAAAAAAGAAAATCCAAGTATATACCGAGATCAAATCTTAGTCCGAATATTGTATTTTACTTCTTTTTTTTCAAATTATTTATTATAACTGTCACTTACCTACATATGAAATATATAATAAGATAAAATATTGCTATCGTAAAAAAAAAATTCGAATCTGAGTTTTCAACGGAGTTTTCAATACCTACAAGTTATTAAGTCTCTTGATTCCAAATTACCAAGTCTCGCAAAATGGTAAGTGTATGTATATGAGTATTTTAACAGCCTCACTCAAAAATGAAAAGTTTTACGAAACTGATATTACGTATCTAAGGAAGGTATATGCCTAGGACGTTACAGCAACTTTTTGGTCACAATTGATTTCCCGGAGCACCACTATGCACAAAAAAAAAAATGATTTTGACCAAACTCGTTATATCAATGTACATATAATTTAATGGTCTTTGATATTCAGCTAGATCAAAATATTCTGACCGATATGAATATGCCGAATTTTCAAAATGGATACCTCTAAAGTACTTTTAATTTTCTTTAATTGAAATAATTAACTGTTTCTATTGTTAGCAGTAATAAAAAATGGATAAATATAAACTATGAATGAAATTGATAATTAACTAAAGGAGAAATATTTTCCTAGGTTGAAAACAAATTAGACTTATATTACAAGATATAAGAGTTATAATACAGTTGTATAATATACCGTTTGAAATAAAAAGATTTTGGAAACAAATATTATTTAGCATGTTTGTAGAAGGTAATGTAGAGTGACTAAAAAGGCAAAAACTTAATTGATTATTGCAGATAATTATTTCTATTGTTATATTATTTAACGGAAACTGAATGTTTCTATGGGAACTCAAAGAAATTTTCATGGAAACCAGATGTTAAAAGTTCACAAATTTATTTCGAATGGAAAGTAAGTGAAAGTTTGAAGTTGCGCGTACCAGATTTTTTATTTTATTTTATTCATATCCCTTAAAAAGAATTTCGATGTAAATTATACTTATAGTTATGCCAGCATAACTGCAGGTAATGATTAATGATGTGGGACCCAGTAGGGAACTACCAGCAAGGTTCTATATTCCAACTCAGCCGATATCTAAAGGTTACAATCCCCTTTCAAGAGAGAATGATTCATTTATGGGGAAGTCCATAAATGAATAAAATTAATGCTAAAATATTAATTTACAAAGGTGAAAATCGAACCTACACCACTCCGAACTGGACGCACCTGAACCTTCCCCTAATCACTTTCTGCAATCGCCACCTCCGTATACTTTTTATCAAAATAACAAACGATATTTTACTGAATTTCTTATAAAATTCTATAAACTAATTTATTTTAGTATTAATTGCACATTAATTATTAATAGAGGAAGGCTCACAAGTCACAAACATTTGTGAAAAGAACTGCGAAGGATATAAAAGTATTTTAAACCATGCTTTAACTTTTAATTGGCAAATACTAAAATTTACCACGTGTGAGCATAAAATAAGGCTCATAAGGCTTAACTGAGACTCATTCATATAATATCTACAAAATAAAAAATAAAATCTATCGTTGAAGTAAAAAAAAAGTATATATATATATATATATATATATATATATATATTATACCTTACGGCAACGTTTTATATATTTAGGTCATAAAAATAAAATAAAACTCTTCAAAAAGGGTCCTCCCGAATGTTACCTTACAATGCATATCGTTGTCAAACCATATTTCTTAAAGCGGATTTTGTCAACTTTACGATGGTGCTATTGGAACTTAATCAGCTTGAATAAATTTTGAGTATCTAATCGCTTCCTGTTCATCAAAAAACGTGAGACTTAAAAAAAAAACACGAAACATAAATTTCCTGCTTTTCAGTTTGAAATCGGACCACCTGTCAAAATGAACTTTTTTCAGGTCTATTATCACCTACTAATAATACTAAAATTTACCACGTGTGAGCATAAAATAAGGCTCATAAGGCTTAACTGAGACTCATTCATATAATATCTACAAAATAAAAAATAAAATCTATCGTTGAAGTAAAAAAAAAAGTATATATATATATATAATATGTAAGAAGTAGAAATAATGATTAATAAATAAAAAAATATCTTCTCATATATATATATATATATATATATATATATATATATATATATATATATATATATATATATATATATATATATATATTTACAATATTTACTCAGCCTGGAGATTCCCCAACCAAGCTCATCCCCAACGAATGGGATCAAAGTCACATATCTGTTGTTGAAGTCTATGTAGGTTGATAAAGGTTATATGTTATGCAGACTCACATATGCGAAAAGAAGTTGTCCAGGACCCCAACTATCAAAGAATATAAATTTTTTACATGTTGTTTTAACCACTCCCATTTAATCTTCGAGTATTATACGGATGAAACTAGATACTGGAACTTTGGTGGGTATCGTATCGAGGCAGAAAGGTACAGGCACTTCTAAAATAAAATAAAATAATAAATACTACTACAAATAGTGTAATCTAAAATCACAAAAATATTTCCAATAAAGGCTAAGGCACACGATGACGAACTGGTTAAAGTTTTCATATTATTATATTTATGATCTCGTTGTGGACAAAAATATATTAAGACAGAAGGCTATATCAGCAAAGATTTAATTTATTTTTTATTTCTCTTTTCGATTTGTTACTGTCTCAAAAGTTTATCTATTTCAAGAATTTCACACGGAGTTTCGTGAGCCCACGAAACCATTGTAAGGCCTATACAATTGTAAATAGTCGGTGTCAGACAAGGTACCCATAAGCAATAAAGTGAACAATAGAAACAGGGGCACTCTCTATTCCAGCACTGAGCCAGGTATTAAAATGGCTCCAGCTCCAGAACCTATTTAATTACCGACTCTGGAATTATGAAAGCCCTCCCCCACCTTACCCTTCCAGGTCTAATACTGGAGCAGGATTGAGTTTAATCAGCCGGAACCATTCTCTCTTTCACCTGTTTTAGGTTAAGGGTACGACTGCTGTGGATATCCAACTAACCTAAGCACGGTTTAACTTCTAAACGGGAATGAGATAAGTATATTAGTTGTAATTTACTAAAAGTAAAAACTCTACCCTATATAAATTACGAATGAAAAGTATATTAGGTTAAAAAAAAGCAAGAAATATTGATGATTTTCCAAGAAGAAACGAAATTGATCCCCGAATATCGCAGACACTTTTGAAATAAAGGAAAAGCTTCCAAAGATGTCGGTCCAAGTCTCGATAATCGAAGGGTCATCATAAAATAGTTTGATTGTTTGAACAGATCCGGCTTTCAAAAATATGAATAGTGCTAATCAACACTTACACATTGTCATTCTTAAACATTTGTCATTGTCATTGTCACACTTAAACATTCTCACCATTGTCAAGAAGAATACCGTTAATTCTATTTTCAACCTAATTTCTTTATAACTGCCAATTGGGTGAATAACTGAATCACTGTTATGGTATTAGAGTACTCTAACGGATCGAGTTCAGATTAGGAACTATAAATAATTAGATTTCGTAATAATTAAAGCCTTACAAAAAAAAAATATGATATAATAAAATATAAATAACAAGTTAGGAAACACAAACAATCAATACAAAAGTAACATTAAACATTAAACAAAAAAAAAAAAAATTAAATTAGTAAATTTGTGATAGATTTGGATTCTAAGTGTTAGGGTGCACATTCCTTCTAAGAATCGGTATTATGAAACTATTAAAAAAGTATCGGTTTGATATGAACAGATAAAATTTTCTCTAAAACTCCCGAAGTTTATTACACGGCTGGGAAGATTTTTTTCTGAATCCTGTGATCTTTTTGATTCTGAAGTAATCTTTTCATCTTAATCGGTTCAGTATTTTTAAATAAAAGAAGAAAAAAAGAAAACGAGGAGTATTTTGAATTCCGACGAAGATAACTACAGGGCTATTTTATTTAGTTATTTTTTTTTAATAGGGCCTTTTTAATAAAAGGTTGAAATGAGGCACATCTTTTTTTTTTCACCGATTTATCATTCTCCCTTTGATGTAATTTACATATAAAGTAGTTGAAATTAACTGAAATCAGGATGAAATAAGATTTTTAACATAAGGTACAATAAAATGTCTGCGACAAGGTATCTATAAGTTGGTAAGCGTTATCGATTCCATTGTTGTTACTTTTGCTTGGCACTCTGCTTTTTCTTTAGGAAAATACCCGAAGAAACGGCGAAACAACGAACTAAGGCTCCTTCTCAGTTTTTGTCGAAGTTTCGCTATTGTCTCAGTCGGTTTGCCATCGACTCCCACCATTTCTTTCAATTGTAGCCTCCCAGTGGATCCCCTTTCTTTGGCAGGGAAGGGGAATAGAAGGGGTGTCTTTTCATCCTCACTTCTACGATCCCCCGTAACGACATCCTCACGAATTCGAAGCAGATGAAATTTCATTTCAATTACGCTCCCCTTTATTACTTCGATTTATTACCATCGGAACGAGACTGGGAATATAAGACAGTGAGTTTTTTATTTCTATTTGATAATCATTAATTAATCCAGTTTAATTTGCTGAAGTGAATGAACGATCTATCACAATTCGGTTTTATCACTTTAACAAAAAATAAAAAAAAAACTATTTCACTTATTAATGATTTTAATAATCAAATAAAAATACCTGCTGCTCGTTGATGTACCAGGTAAGTATTGAAGCTGGATAGGATTTCCCTGAAGTGCAGTTTAAGTTGACTTCGTCTCCTATCAGCAACTGCTTCCGTTCTCCAGTGATGTGTGGCCCATTGGCAGGGATGACTGAAATAAGAAATTAAGATAATTAATCATAATCATAATTAAAAAATAATAGAAAAGAATATAAATTTAAATTTAATTACAATAAATAAATAAATTAATTACGACGAATTGGTGACAAAATTAATGTCATTAGTGATTAATGACAAATTACTCAAGAAGAGTTATCCTTACAAATTCGGGTCAGGTTACTATTTCTGGAGACTTTTAAGTTCCACTGTTTAAAAACTGTGGTACATAAGGGATCATGTAGGTGGCGCTCTCAACAAAAGCATTATTAGCCCCTTACTGCTCAATGAATGAAACGATTTAAATATTTTTGTGTGTCTGTAGAAATGTTACCAGTACCCTAAATTATGTACAATTTCATTAAAAATGCTTCAGATACCTAGAAAAAAAAAAATTATGCGATTCCGCAACATTGGATGGAAGAGATTGCTTCACTAAAAAATGTACACAAAATCATTCTTTCGTTGGAATATAAGTGAACATTTTTTTTTATAAATGTTATATGTAAAGGAGCTTTACATTTTTCTTACTGATGCTCAGAACATGTTCTGAAATGAACATTTCAAAATATTGCAGAACACCCAAAAATCATAGTAGTCTAGTGAAAAAAATATTTATTTTATTATTAATATTTGGGAAATTAAGATAAAATTAAAAAAAAAACTGGAAAAATAATTTTGTTTGTGCTTAAAAAAAATGTTGAAATTAATGTCTAGTTTTAGTAATGTTGGGCAAAAATAAAAAACAAAAGTTATGTCTGATATTCCTATATACTTTTTTTTTTTTTCGGTGTAACTGTAACTGCGCCTGTTTAACATTTATTGAATATCTTGTGAGGTTAGTTCTGCCCAGTGAAATCATTATTGAAGTCGACAAGGTTGAGATGCGTACTACCGACTAACGTTTTTATAACAACTCGGTAATTTGTTAGCCGTTACGAATTATTACGATAAAATATTCTTTTAAATCATTTCAACTTGAATAAATTCATTTTTTTTTCAATTTTAATTTTTAAAAAATTAAATAATCATGTTTTAAACTAGTTTTAACTGTATCTACAAATAAATATCATAAATGAAGTAATATTATTTTTCTTATCGAATTTCTACCACATGGCGATTCTATTATAATTAAATATGATATATCAATATCTCTTATTTTCTAATTTGCAACCATAGGAACATTTTAAAGTTTATAACTATTTTAAAACAGTCTACTCCAAATAAGTGTGAATTTCTATTTCCGAAATCATGATGTTTTCTACGGCTCAACAAAAGTTTTCTAAATAAAATAAACTGATAACAAATTCGATTATAACACATAAGTGTAGCAAAAGGCCATACAAACGTAATGGGAATAATACCAATTTATTATATTAATACAAATTAAACTCGAGTTTAAAATGTAATAGCTTATAAAATGCAAATGTAGAAATCCTCAGCACCTGCTGACCTCGAACAGCCATAATTTCTGGATCTAGACCGATTTATCATTGTCCTTGAACCCGAGTGAGTTGATGGGAAGGAGATTGCCGAATTGGTCCCAAAAGGACTGGAAATGGAATAATGGGTAGCCTGCCGCTGCACCATGGTTTGGTACAACGTGGTCGGGTTACCCCCTGCAGGCTGTCTGTGCTCCCGCAAGCAATAAAATGTCTGTAAGACTAAATTGCGCGACCAAAGATCTCCATGGTCTATACAGCCAACAGAAAAGAAAAAAAGAATATATATATATATATATATATATATATATATATATATATATATATATATATATATATATATATACATACAATAAATATTTTGCTTATCTGAATTTCTTAGTATTTATAAATTGCTTTATGATTTTATTAATTTCCAATTTCTTCAATACATTTGATTATTTAAATTTACAACTGGAACAAAATGTATGTTATGGCTAAATGAGCAAAACCTGAATAACTCAACAAACAGTATGAATAATAATCCGGAAACATTTTATTACATATGAATGTTATGTATAATGTTTAATCACCTCTTGTTTCACAGGATTAGGTTCAACGCAAACCGTAAATGAATTCGCACAAAAAACAATACTGTATATAAAAAATAAATTTAATATTCAGCTCACGGCAGATCCACTTACTCATTAAAGTATTACATGAATAAATCATAGGATTTGATCTGCATTTTCCACAATATTTTTGTCTAGTTTTCAAGGTTAAAGAAAGAATCTGATATATTGCATGACCTCTAAAAAACGAAATAAAGTAGTTCATTTTTATTACTTTATAATTTTTAAAATCGTTTAAAAAAATTAAAAATGTACTATGAATAAAAAAAATATATAACTTTTATCAACTAAATAAAAAAAAAATTGTCAGAAGTGGGATTCGAACCCACGCCCACATAGTGGACCAGAAGGCTCAAACCTACAGAGTAGGCAAGGTTACCCTTGAGTCTGGCGCCTTAGACCGCTCGGCCATCCTGACAGTTGAAGTGTAGCCGTTAGTTTTTTATTAATTAGTGTTCTTATTTCATAAAAAATTGATAAATATCAGATTAGAAACATTATATATTATCATTAAAAAAAAGTTAGATCTTTAAAATTTAAAATCAAAATAAGGATACTTTATAAGGTGTCATAACAATAATTGTACACCCAACCACACTGTATAATTACTTTATACACCCATTAATATGACACGATGTGTTAATTTATATATGTAATTATAAATGTAATAAAATGCTAGCGTGCGTGTATATGCAGATGTCCGTAATCGTCATCATGATTTCATAACCATGGAAGCAAGTTCACAAGACTAACTTAATTGGGTTAGCATATATTAACCTCGAATGAAGGATATGGATAGTCCGGATGCCGGTCAAAAAATGGATCTCAAATAGTATAAACTATTTATTATAAGTCCACGTTTTGACCAACATTGCTGGTCTTCATCAGGGCTTGAAAGCTCAGAGAATAGGTGAGGACTAAGGGATGACAAAACGACAGTTAACTAACTTCCCTTTTTGACTATAGTTATTGACCTTATTTATCAGGTTAGTATGTATTTTTTAGGCTATAGTAATTACCTTAAAACTATAAAGATTATTACTATCTGTATTACAATTGTATTTAATTTAATTTGTGCAGCTATTGTTTGATGCAACTTGTTTCTCATGTTTTTGAGTGAAGCGAAGTGGAATAAATAAAAAAAAATTCTCAGTAATAAAAACCGCCCCGCTACTGATATCATTATTATATATAAACATCAGATAGAGCGATATTAGATCGAAGAAAGTTCTACTTTGAGATTCTGTCTAACAAGCATCGTTTAAAGTAGAGATGTCAAAAACCGGTCGGTTATAACCGATTACAGGCTTTTTGTACCCAATAACCTGTTTTTTGGGGGGTTTTCACACAATCTGTTATAATCGGTTTTTAATTATGAAATCCAAAAACGGGAAAATATGAACCGGAGAAATAATCGATTAAAAATATATTTCGTAAAAAAAATAAAGTAAAACAAAAACCATCCGTATTACAGCAAATGTTGAAGTAGGCCAAGGACCACTTTGGTCTGTATTGCCAGAATAAGAAGAAAAAAAAAAAAAAAAACTATTGATAGAAATACGAAATAAACATCCTACCTTCTACCCGCCTAGCTCCTAGAGCTTACTAGGACTACAACTAAAACACGCAGTTGTGGTTTTGAGGTTTACAGATTTATTTTTAGTTTATTATCAATTAAATTTCGTTTTCTGCCTCATTTCCAATTATTTCTAATGTAGGTCAGTTTGTTAGTTTCTGTAAAATCAGCATGTTCCAATCCTTAGTGTGGAGATTATTTCACCAAAATAAGTAGTTCAGGGGTTGGCTATCCTTTACGATACAGCCGCCTTGAAGCTATTAGTTAGCACAAATGGCGCTAGTGCGGCGACTGCTCCTGATAAGGAGGCTGCATTGAAAAGTTGTTACATAATCAATTATTTCCAGGGTTTTAGCCATTTGTTCACTTTTGTAAAGGTTTTTTAGATTATTTCTCAAAGATCGAAGTTTAATTTACTTGAATTAAAAGTCTTCCCAAAGACCAGTTATTTGTAACAACTCCAGTAACTGATGGCATCAAAAAATATTTTGATAGGAAATTATTTTATATAAAATAATTGTTTTTTTCATAACCGGTTATTTGCATCGTTTAAAACCAATCGGTTATCATGGAAGGTAAAAGAAGGGAAATAACCGAATACTAGGGTAAAAAAGGAATGTCAACCAAATAACAAAAGTAAACGAGAATTTGCTAAAGAAGAGTTTATGTAAGTACGTGTACGCAGTGAATCTGCGACCGCTTTTGACCTCGAGTTTGACATATTTTATATAATAGTTATTTATGTTAGTTTTAATTTATTAGAGTTCAATAGTGCACCCAAAGTTATGTACTAGTTAGTACACACAAGAAAACAAAAAGAAATATCATACATTATTGGTCATGTAGGGCACTCTCGCTATTTTATTATTATAATTTGTATTTCTTAATTTTTGTTGTTGTCTGTTTTGCCCTTTTGGTATTAAATTTGCGACACAATAACAGGCCAACAATATTGGACTTGAAAAAAGGCATGAGTTATAGAAGAAACTATAATATATGACCTTTCATTTTTTTTTCTTTTATCTTTTGTTCTTCATTCACTTGTCACATAGGTAACTAATCGCTGAATGGCTGAATCGCTTTAATGGGCTGAAGTAATCAACTAATAATATGGAATGTTAAGCGGGAGAAAAGGTTGGATATGTTTGAAAGATCATCTAGATCCTTTTCAGTCCCCTCCTGTTATTCTTCTGCATGAGTAGCCATTTTCTCTAAAAATTTATTGGCATATACCAGTGGTTCTCAACTTGGGGGCGTGATAAAAATACAAGAGGGGCGCGAGTATATCGAGAAAAAATGAGAAAAATTACAACTAAAAAAATATTTATTTTACAGAAAACATTCTGACATAATAAAAATAAAATACACTTTACACTGTTTTAATACACTTATAAATAATTAACTTATACAAATTAAATTGAAAACAAGATTAATACTTATTAGTGACTCTCTTGGGCCTGTCTTGAGGAGAAAGGTTTTTAAAATTAAGATTTAATATTAGAAATTGCCACTCTAAGCTCTTTTTCTATATATAACTGAGATCTATATTTTGTCATTAAAGCTGTCACCGCAGAAAATCCGGTTTCGCAAAGGTTGGTTGTTGATAATGGTAATAGTATAGGAAATCCTTTATTTTTTAGTGCAGAAAACTTATACAAACCTGCCCAAAATTCAAAGAGTGATTTATTACCAAAGTGTTGTTTGATTTCGCCCCTTGTCAGGAAGTCTATATTGATTTCTTCTTCGGCAGATGAGAGGCCTTCCGGAGCATTTTGAAATGAGGCTTTTTACATCTGGCTATTTGATATGAAACTTTGCAAAAGGCAAGTGTAGCTTTTTCATTCATAGACAAATTTTTTTCAAATGCGTTTCTAAATGTCGTTTAACTTTATTACGTAGGTTTCATGCTGTCTGCTGCCAAAATTTTTAAGCAAATGGCACACAAAGGCCTTTCTTCTCCTTTTACTTCAGTTCTGGTAAACCCAAAATTTAAATATTCTTCAAAATATTTCGGAACCACTGTCGTCTGAGAATATTTTGATGCTTCACTATATTTTAATGTTCGCTTACGTCCCCTTAAAAAAGTATCCATGATTCTGTATATATACACTGTGTAATTCTACTGTTATAAAACTGTATAATATCGTTAATTTCAGATAACACTTGCTATGTTTCTAGTTTGAGTTGAGCTTGATATCTATCTAGCTCTAATACATTAGTCTATATATATAGGGATGCCATTGGGCAATCATTGAAGATGATTATCCCAAAATTAAGTAAGCTTATGAATACTTTTGAATTTCTTACCTTGTCTTCTAAATTGGGTACCTTTCCAAAGGCCTGGTTTGTGGTTACCATTATTTAATAATTAACCAAGATAATGTTCCTACTTTTAAGTTTAATACTAATGTTAATCAAAGTTACTGCTATCTTAATGAAATACATTCAAATTAAATATGGACATGGTTACTAAAGAACTACCTCCTTGCTAACATTTATCTTTATTATTCAAAATTAAAATAACAAACTATTGCAATAAAAAGTTAACCATGGAATGATTCAGCCTAGACTTAGCCATCAATTGTTTTAACATAAATCTCTTATCTGTACTTATTGGTGTTGATGGTTCCTCAGCATGTCTCCCTCGGGTTCCCCCGCATATCTTCAGTCATGAAGCCAGAGCGCATTTCTCATCTTCAGAGTCTCGTTGTTCCGCCCTTGAGTCCGGCGAGGTCAGCGTTCAGCCAAGCCCAGTCTAGAAGACTTCCCTCAGCCTCGGTCAGTTTAGAAGTACCTCTTTTTCACCTCTTTGCTTCTATCCCCTTTCTCTCTTGTTCTGCCTAAGAGGGAGTCGAAAACGTCGTTCATTGACCGACTAGTTTTATAGAGGGAGGAAATTCTGAGATTTCATCGGATGGCTCCACCCCTTGTCCTGACAGCCGGTATCTGCGAACCATTATCCAACTCGTATAATTTAATCATACCTTTTCCAGTCGGTCTCCACTTTTTCCTCGAGGCCAGCCAAGCCTAAGAGGACCAGTTCTTAAAATTGATTAGGTTTTCCAGCTTTTGGCGTTGTTACAGTGTTAACTTCTCGGTAGAGTTTTTAAATTAACTTATCCCTTATCTCTTATGTGGTGACATCTGTCTTTCTACCTGCTCGTCCCTTATTTCTTTTGTTCGCACCTGGTCTGGTTAAATTTTATAACGATAATATTGTCCAATATCAATACATATTACACTCAAATTACTATATACACATTCACGATAGAGGTTGAAGGATCGACTCGACTGAGACTGGCGGGAACGAGATGCAATATTTATACTCGCCATGCAGAAGTTCTATAATGTTCGAGACAAACCTATGCATTCATATTTTAAATATTAAATTGATAAATGATATATTTGAAAATTAGGATTGATATATGCATTATGTGATTATTTAAACTAGATTAAATAGAAACTAATATTACGATAACAGCACGATTTCATTGAAAATTATCGTATAGGACTCCTCCTAAATAAAAATAGGAGGGATGGAGGGAGGGGGAGGACGCGTTGAAAATAGTGATTGAAAATTGGGTCGCAAATACTAAAAGTTGAGAAAAAGTGGCATATACATAATTAAACATGTAACGGTTAATGGTATTTATATATGCTTTCATAAATTGTTGGCATAGGTTGAATCAGTTTTCATAGTTATATTGCTGACGTACCAGGATGCATTGCAAAGGGGTGTTCTGTATATTGATATGCATAGATTCATGGGACAGAGGGTACTTTCATGAGCCATAACGTGTAGTGGGAAGGTGTCCGACCACAACGCCAAGTTTCAATATTCATAAATGCCAACTAAACGAACAATCCATCATAGTATTAGATAGATATGCTAATACATTCCGTCTCTTAGGATATATAGCATAATTTGTTTTGTCACAGATTGGAAACATTGTATCCATTTTAATGCATTTATTTTAAAATTACGAATATAGTAGAATCGAACGAAAATATATTTTGAGTGCATTTTTGATGAAAGCATATACTGTAATTGCTGACTATGGTATAGGATAAAAATGGTGAGCTAACTTGAAATCCCACCAGAGATAATATTCCCGGTAAAAGTTAGTTCCCGACAGTGCTAAGTCAGTGAAGCCGTTCGGGACTTTGGTAGTGTCCATGATACGGCGATAAGTGAGTTGAGTTAGACGCGATATTGAGCCCTGATAAGAGCAGATTAATGGATAGGCCTTCAACGGTGACTAATTCAAAGCTAACCTCATTTCACTGCTATTGATAGCCGGCCTGATTGATTTACTTGTTTCGCGTCTAATTTCCTGGATCTGTTACCGTGGCACCATCCCTCTATGAGCTGTACCCGTTCCAACCTCATTGACGATCGATATTGTACCATTTATCATCAATCAGTTCGGGTGGTGTGTTGGAATAAAATACACAATTTGGAAATAATTTAAAATTATAAAAAAGTATAGCTAAAAATTCTTGAAAAAACGGTCGACCAATGTTTTCGAGAACCAATCGAAGTTTTTCTTTGCGTATTATACGAGAAAAAAAATGCTAGTTCGTTATCATATAATTGGAAGATTTCAAAAACAAAACCTTAAGTATCTGAAATACCAGTAAATAAGTAACCATTCAGCATTTCGCCAATTTCTATATCATCAGGACCGAAAAAGACAATAGCATATAAATGCCGACCGGAAATCTATCATCATATTAATACTTAATAAAAGACGCATCAACTAGAGACAACACATCACTCCAGACTGAAGGAAACGGGAGGTAACAGCTTAGAAAGGTTATATATTTGAATATTTCGCGATCAGCAGAAAGTTCAGAAAAAAAAAGGAGAGGAAATTAGCATGTTAGAGAAACAGCAGAACAGAAAAAGTGGAAAACAAAACAAGACTAATAAAATAAATTATTATCATTATTCATTCGCATCACAGTCCTTAAAGAAACTAGGCCTCAGAAACAAACTTTCGCCAGACTTTCCTATTGGCAGCCATTCTTCTCCATCTTCTTATACCTTCACGGCTAAGCTCGTCTTCGACGTCCTCGATCCACCGCAGCCGACGCCTTCCCCTTAGGCGCGTCCCTCCTGGACTACCGTAGAGTAGTCTGTTTGGCAACATCCCTTCCTCCAACCTCTCTAGATGGCCTAACCATTAATAGTGACCACGATGTCTTCATTGTTGTAGAGCTCATATAACTCAACGTTTTTCCTTATTCGGCACTGATCATTTATTCTTTTGGGACCGTATATTTTTCTCAGGGCCTTCCTTTCCCAGGTTATCATCAACTTCTCACTTTCCTTCGTCTAATAAAATAAATATTTAAGACTATTTAGATAGATTTATATAAAATGCTTCAAGTTTCATAGTACAAAAACAATAGAAATTTCTACTGTCAGTCGTTAGGGTAATTTGCGATTATTATGCTATAATTTGCTTTGTGTTTGGAATCTTACAGTTATTTTCCAACAAAAAATTTTTGTATATTTTTTGTTAATCTTTATTTTTTTTTAGCTTGGTAAAATAGAATACAGAATGTAGCAGAATATATCTCCTTCATGTTATTGATCATGTTTACTCTAATTTTACAAAAACCTTCTTGTAAAACTTCTCTTTCCTTGGAACTCTTCCCAAAAAAAGTGGTATTGATGTAGAGTGAATTGGGAATCATTGAGAAAAGGACAAGCACCCGATAGACCAAGACACCTCGGTTCATGAATCCTTAGGCTACAATGGATGGCTACTCCGGCTTTATATCCTAGCACAATGGCCAGCCGGATAATGCACAGCATAACTTCGGCCTGATTAATTTGTTAGTAGTAGCCTTAGAAGCAATAGCGATGAAATATTAACAGCTACTGCTCGCAGTGGCTATTCTCCTAATTATAATAACAAAGGGCTGGGCTGCTCCCGAAGATATGCGAGCTCCGCGGTAGCCAGTCTTCGACCATCTTTGTTACCGTCGGTAAGGAGGATATTTTATGATACTATAGGATATTTTAAGGAGCTATGTGTCTGTTTTATTCTCGCTAAATTATTACTTTTATTTTATTTTCTAACTTACTTGACTATAGGCAAGATCCTAACCTCGTATTACACTTCAAAACTACATTCCAGACAAAAAAAACCGGAGCACCTAGAATTTTGGAATTATTACTTTCTCAGCGGAATGAAAGTTGCCAATTGTTTAGCTATAAGTAGTTTATATATTGATTTAATAGAAAACAACAGGAAAAACAATAAAATTACGCTTCTTACTAAAAAATAATGTAATGTAAACAAAAACACCTAAGATCTTGAAAATGGAAAATTGATCCTAGTCTTTACTACCGAGTGTTGCTTCCTCTTGCGTGAATGATAGCATTTATCCTTTAGGCATACTGCGACAAACTACTCCATCTTGAGGAATCTAGTCCCATTCCTCCATGGTGACAGTTCTAAGCTTCTGGAGGTAACGAGGAGGGTCCGCTCGTTGTCGTATGGTCTTCTCAAAGATGCTCTCTGGGATTGAAATCCGAGCTGAGAGTTGGCCACTCAAAGGTATGGATACCGACTTCATACAGGTAGTCCCTAACAAGATTAGCGTCATGCGCCTGGGCAATGTCCTGCATTAGTAGGAAATCATAACCTATAAAAGGCGTCAAAGGTACCACAGATTCCTCTGGGATGTCCGCTATGTATGCTCCTGCATAAGCGAAGTCTCCGTAACACCCCGAGGTCTGACATCACCTCTACAGAAATCCCTCCCCACACCATCACTAACCCTCCTCCGAACTGCACTCTACCCACCATTTTGAACTAAGCGTAGCGTTCTCCTCTTCTTTGCCATGGTCTTTTCTCTTAATTGAGCATTTGAATCATAGAGATTAAATCAGAATTAGTCTGAAAACAGAACAGAAGCCAATTCAGCCACGGTCTAAGGCAAATCGACGGCTAGCAGCTTGGTGTGCTGTGGTGAGGAGAGGACCTATGGCAAGTACCCTGGGGTGCGGGTTCATTTCAGTGATTCATCTACGTACCGCGTGTACAGCGACATCCACACCCCGAGATTTCGATACAGTCGGCGAGACGTCTCTTCTGACGTCTGGAAACGGTTTCGTTGAGTCTGTGTCACAATGAAGCGGTTGTCGACTTGGTCTGTAGCTCTACCCTGATCCCGACGTCTTGGAGTAGCTCCCTGTTTCCTGGTACATCTGGGCATTCCTCCGAACCGTCGTTTCTCCTAGACCGAGGGTTCTGGCAGTCGTTTTCTAGTTTCTTCCGTCTTCGATTATTGCGATGATTCGATTAAAAATGGTTACACAGATTGATTCTCGGAACTTTATAGGCGCATATCTTATCCATTTATGAAGATAGGGGAGAAGTATAACGTATTTTGGAATCCTTATAGCAAAGCCTCCCTCACAAAAAAAAATAATAATAATACTCAATCCAAATCAATTTTTAATTTTAATTTTTTTTATACATTACTATTTGGGAATAATAGTTATGTTGTAATAGTTTGCAGCGTTTTTAAATTTTTTTTTCCAAAATTTATATTTTATTAATAAACATTGTTGGTCTCATTTAGTATATTTTTTTTCCATAAAACGTAAATACTTATATATTTAATTGTATCCCAATCGTTCTTTATATTTCATATACTTTTGTTTTATTTTGCCAGATTTTGTTTTATGTAATTATCGAAACGAAATTGAATCAGTTTGCTAAAATAAAAAAATACAGGTTCATTTCCTCGAAATAATGTATTTGAAAATCGAAAGCAACAGAACAGATGTAATACATTTTATATATCATGAGGATTGACAAATATCTACCTAGGAGCAGCGAATTATTCATCCGGAAATGAATGGTCAATATTTGATTCGCGACCGTTTATCCCCACTCCATCAATGGATCCATGCGTGTGGATTATTTACAGGCTTTTCCCTAGATTAAGGGTGGTAGTATTTGAGGCGAATTAGGGCGATGTGATCGGATTCATGGAGCAGGGGTTAGTGTGGCTGCTTGTGACGTCGTGTGAGGCTCTATTTTGAAATATAGATAGCATTACACTTATGTCTAGACTATAATTTCTATATTCGGGGTTCCAGACCGTGGTAAGCAAGGACGTTCCAGTACAAAACGCGAACAAGAAACAAAAGTCATGAATAAAATCGTTGTTTTAGCACGTTCAATGAGGAATAACAATGTTTTAATAATTATTACTGAATGTATCAATTGTAAGATGATTAAATAAGATCTCTAATTGATAAAAATAATTCTGGATGGTTACTGCAGTAAATGGCGAAAACATTTAATATTGAAGAGGACTTAAGAATTCCATCAAGCTTAACATTGATGCAATGATTGTAAATAGACAACACACTTCCAACTGAAAAAAAAGCGCTGCAAATTATTACCCAATGGTTTATTCTTCCAAATAGTAATATTTCAAAAATATCTGGTCTGTCTATTCACAGGACTTTCCGTATTGCTTTCGTTTACAGTATAGATAATTAGATTATCTTTTAAATGAGCATTTGGAGAGTTTCGAGAAAGGAACAGGTGCAGAATACTTTATAAAAGATATCAACCAAGTTCAGAAAGAAATCAAGCATTAGGAACCTATGAAGCAGAAATTTCAAAAATGATGATCGCTGTGAAAGTTCCGAACTGAGAGTGTTGAAACGTAAAACCTCAAATTTTTAGGGGGTCATAAAAATTTTTTTCCTGGTCGATTACATATGTCTCGATTGAAAATAATAAACCAAAAGCATTTCTAACGATTTTTTTTTCCTTGCTATGCTGATTACAAAGCACCTTACATTGGCCGAGTTATGGGCTTATAAAATCTCTAATCGGCCGTAATTTTGAAACAAGCAGACGGACGGTATTGTCGAGTTTCGTGGATCATCCTGGAGTGACCTGTGACTTTGGTGCCGAATCTCAAGAAAATCTTAAACCGGAAAAATAATTTTGAGGGAGAGTTAACAAAAAAAAATTCCTTGGCCGATTACAAAGATTTATTATTTAAAATAATAAACCAAAAACATTTTTTTATTTTGTTTTATTTATTTTTTTTGTTTTTAATATCTTGGTTAATTGATTCTATGGTAAAACACCTTAGATTTCTTCTCTATCTTCATAAATGGTCGAGTTATGGGCTTATAAAATCTCTAATCGGCCGCCATTTTTAAACGAACAGACGGATGGTAATGTCGAGTTCCGAGGATCATCCTGGGGTGACCTCTGACTATGGTACGGAAATTGATCTCAAGAAAATCAGTCCAGTAGTCTCGGAGAAAAGCTCAGGACGGCGTAGGGACGGGTTTTTTTTTATTTGACATTTTGATTCTACGTACCTTGAAACGTAAAACGTTAAACTTTGAGGGGGAGGGTAAAATATTTTTCTTTACTTGGTCGATTATTGAAAATAATGAACCAATATGGTCCAAAATTCTTATTTTTGATGGATACAGTTTTATCTGCAGAATTTTCGGTGATGTTATTCTTACTGTTGCTGTTTTTATGTGATATCAGTTTCACGTTTGATTTTTTATCTTAATTTTCAATTTATCATTCATTTAAGCGCATTTACTGTAATATATATTGCCTTGTTCGTTTAGTAAACTTTTGCAATGCAGTTTGTATTTTTTCATGAAGATGAATCTGTAATACTAATACCATAAGATCAGGTAGTGGTACTTTCAGTTATTTGAAATGTGGAAGTGATACGCAGTGACATAAAGTATGGGAATCCCTGTTCTAGATTATCTAGATATAATCATCTAGATATGTGATTTTGTTTTCTTCTTTCATGAACTCGTATCAAATCATTTCAGAACAAATAAGACAAATCTCACTATAAAATTTGTTACAGTCGTTCACAAACACACATATTTATAGTAAGGAGTAACGAACTCCTGGATTTACAGATTTTTTACTTCTTTCTTCTACCTCAGCCTCGTCACTATTATCGGAGCAGAGTAAGGCCGCCTTAGCCGTAAACTTGGGACATGTTCAACTCAAACATTCATTCTTTCGTTTTAATCATCATGAAGGATTATACGAACGCTTTGAACTAGATTGCAATTTAGCTTGAGGATAAGTATGAAAAGAAAGATTCTGATGAAAATTATAAAATTTGTATTGTATAAGGCCTTGAAAATTTGAAAAATAGAATATAATGTAGGGTGTTGGTAATATAATCAATCAATGATATTGATATCATGGTGAGATCATTTTAAGCTGTCTCCGACCCACTCATTGTCCTTGCTGAGGCTGTTAGAAGAATGGGCTTAGTAATAAATGAGGAAAAAACAAAGTACATAATAGCAGGATAACAAGCAGTACAGTGCGAGGGATTTCGAATTGGGGATTATAAATTCGAGACAGTTAACGAATTTTTATAGCTTGGCTGTCAATCAAGGATATCTCAGAGAAAAATAGGTCTTGTATCGGCAAGTCCAGTAGATTAGCTTATACGGCTTATGTAAGTATTTCCGTAGTTACCTGCCTTCGAGAGTAACAAAAGTACAGCTCCATAAAACCTTAGTCCGGCCAGTCTTGAGCTATGGCTCTGAGCAAGTTGTATGAATTAGCTTTATTAATTATGAAAGGAAAATCCTCAGACCGATCTATGGTGGAATCATGGAGCGTCAAGAATGGCATCGAAGGACCTAATGAAATAATGAATTGAATGCCCTCTTGAAGAAACCCAATATTCATTCGACTCTGAAAGTTAAGATGGGCTGGACATAGGGTGAGGATGGATGAATATTCCATCCCAAAGAGAATTTTTCTGGAAGAAATCCATGGGATCAGGCATAGAGGAAGGCCTAGGATACGATGGCGAGATGGAATCGCCCACGATGCCTGAACATTGCTTGGATTACGGAATGGGATGGTGGTTTCACAGGACCGGACACATGGCAAAGGCTATTGCAGAAGGCATTGACTCAGCAATGAGTTGTTGTGCCACTAATAGATAGATGGATAAGTAACATAATATTTATCAATTACGATTATTCACTTATAATTGAATTTTTTTACCTTCAACTAAATGAACTACCTAAAACAGGAAATATTCAAAAGTGGAGATATTACTAGAACAAATCCAAAGGGCCTAATCTGTTTCGTAAGAAGCATACGATTACAAAGGGATTTTTAGAATATAAAAAAGTTGCCACAAAAGATCCGTTTGGGTAGTGTTACAGAAGCATTTCCCATTCCTCAACTTAATAAGAAAAATAATAAATGTGTAATAAACTGTACAAAAATATTTTTTATGAAATAATATTTCACTGGCTAGTACAATGTTAATATTTCGACTATATTGTAATATATATAATGCTACGAAGAACCCCCCACTGATATATCTAAGTCCCCCCCCCCATGACTTACCATTCCAGCCAACAATAACCGAGGTACCTAAGACCACCAAGACCCCCGCCAATGGTGTTCACGTTCCCTTTTCCTTTATATGCAAAATATTTTCTTTACATTAACCGCAGGCTAGGTCGGTTGAATTAAATTTTCAGCATGAGGCGACTAAATTTTTTTTTTTATTCCTTTCTCAAAAATTTTATAACAGAAACCGTTTTTGCTATGAATACTTAACTGGTGTGGTTTGAACATATTCGATTTTGTTTATATTTAAGTAGCGTATTTGATGTAAAAATATGGAAACCGACTACCTCGTATTTCTTTGTAACGGCTTACTTTCGAGAGATGAGTTGAACCATTCCATTAGTGCCACCACTATTGAGGAGTCTGTAACCCATGAGCGAAGAAGTAGCCAAATGAGCCATTCGCTTTCATATTTGAGTCTATCAATGGTGTGTTTGGTTGTTAAGTTCAATTGATGACCTTTAAAAGTATCTTTTGTAACAATAAATATTTATTCTATATTTATTAATTTTTATCTTTTTATCGCAAAATGAAACGTTAAACACATTACTGAACCTAATACAGCTTTACTACTGAATCCGAGTTAGGCCTTGTCTTTAGAAAGATAATTTGGAACTACAAAATTAACTTCAAAATATGATTTAATTGAAACTTGACTTCTTAGGTTTTCTGAAGACACCAAAAAGCTTTCTAAAAACGCTGCCTTTAGCTCAATGATACATATACAAAAAATAAAATAAATAAATAAAAATAAAACCTATGTTCAACTCTTGGTTTAGTATTTGGTAAAAAAGTAATATTTCATGACCAGCGGTTACACAAGGAGGTGATGTCAGTGTTCCATCTCAACCCCCAGATGTTATTCCTCACCCCAATTTAAGTTCAAGTACTATATAGGGGTTGATTGTGACCGAGGAAGGTGGAGTCCAGATTCGATCCACGGCTAATATAATAAAATAAATAAATTATCTGTGGACATGAAACCGAGCGGAGACAAGTGGTGTGAATTTAAATTTAAAATATCCGGGATATTGTTTTACACAGTGTTTTAGTCTACCTATTTAATAAAGCTTCGAGCGCATTAAAAATAAACTCAATATTGGCAGTAAGCATGATTCAAGATTTCCGTAAACAGTTTGACGGATTTGTAATTTTAGATCTGATCTCTCGATGTTCCTGGTCCATGTCACCACAGACTCCTTCGCTAAACAAACAGCATCAGCGGCGAAGACAGGGAGCACACATGGAGAAGATTGGGCGGCACAAGATGTTACGCAGCCACGAGTGGGACCCCACTTACGAACGGTGCCGCCTCAAATGTAATTACAGAGCCGTTAGCCGACTATTATCCGCGGCGGCTCAATTATCCGCAGTAATCCGACTCTGCGGCCGCTGCCTGCTGTTGACTCTGTGTGGAGGTGGCGGCTGTCTTCTCGGCCAATGAGTCTATTTGACGCCCTGCTATATTTGCCCTGTATTTTACTGGCTGATGTGACATTAATATTTCTGAGACATCGGAAAATTTTAAAACGTTAATTTCTTGTATTATTCTGGAGTGCACAGTCTCATTCTTCTCGAACTCAATATAAGAAAAATCGCAAGTGAAATTTTGACGCTTCGTATGTTATTTAAAAATAAATTAAATTCAGATTTCAAAACGAGCCAAAGCGAAACGAATGAAAACAAATTTGACGAGCCCTTCAAGTAAAATCGTTTGAAGATAGAAAGGAATGGAACATAACAGTTGCGAGCATCACATAATTTGCAGCAACCACTTTGCTTTGAGTAGAAATTAATTTCTCCTCAAGTAGGGCTAGTGAAATTTTATGAGTTTCCAAGAAAATTCCATTTAGTTTCCATTAAAAATATAAAAGTATAAATTATTAACTAAAACGAGCACTTAAGTTAATGCGTTTTTCGCCATTACCTTATCCCACTTAATAGGTTAAATATTATTTTTTTTTTTATCTTTAGCCTTTCAACGGTAAATTATACATCTATATTATTACTTTTATTTCCGGGAATTCGTTTTCAGCCTGGGTTAATATTTCTTCTTTAATTGATTATCAAATTCTTTTACAGTTTTTAATTATCAATTTTTTATTAAAGTTAACAGAGAGATAAGATTAATTATTTCATATAATCATAATTAAAGTATCTTAGAAGAAGACCTATTTCAGTGAGGGTAAGCTCTAGCAAATATCAACGACCATGTATTCGTTGATTAGTACAACGACTTTAATCAAAATCGTTTGAACCGTTTTCGAGAAAATTGTGAACAATGTGTAAAATCAATGATATAAAATGGCACTTGTGTTAAGTCGATTTTAGCGAAATGTTGCTCTAACATCCTAGGCATATACATAACTTAAATACTAATTTCAGTTTTGTACAACATTTCGTTTATGAGATTGACTGTTCACATGCATCCAGGAACACAGACAGACCATTCAGTTAGACTTAATTTGATGTAAAGTAATTTGGGCTTGTAACGTTATAGTTCACGATTGAAATACTTCCCCATACATGGGTAAGTGAAATTAAATGAGCTGTAAACATATAATTTCTGATACTATTTCTGATAGCATTCGAAGCTTATTAAATATTTATATTTTTACGAATGACAAGTGCAAAAATTAAATAAATTATTAGATTCTATTTGCATTATTAGTTTTTGGTGCCATAATAGTTAATTAGTAGATAAAATAAAAGGCCGATAGGTCGCAAAATATTTGTATTTTATTTTATATTACTTCGACTTTTCGGCCAACTTGAGCAATTCTGAATTCTGCAGAAAAACTTAATTGTTTCGTCGATATGTAAATTTAATTGTATACTGTAGTATAATAAATATTTTTACATTTACATAAATATTAAGCAATTATTTCGTTTATCAAATACCTACAACCTAGCATACTGTATTTTATTGTTCATTTGCAAACAACGCCATTACTATTTTATTTTATTTTTTCCTTCTTCTATTTTCAGTATTATTTTTCTTATAGTAAAATATCACAGAACACTAATTAAACTATAATAATTTATTGATGCAAGGGACATACACAGTTACTTATTTATAATTAACAATAATCAAGTCATTAGATGATTTTTATCATTAAAAGAAAACGTTTATGTTAACAAAATTCAAAATGTAATATGCACCTTTTACTAACAAGGAGAGAGTACAAGATGTACCCGTCATCGATTTTGATCAATTCTTTTTTGGGTGATTCTGCATTGAAGAAAAGGCGACCCATGTCCTACCGTTTTGTCTAATGGGTCCTAGAAGCTGAGAAAAAATAAATAAAACAAACTGAAAATGCTTATTTTTATATATCGTGTTTGAAAAATGACGTCAACAATGTTTTTTCAGCTAAACATTTGTTTTTTAGATTATATTAAAGGAAAATTATTAACATTAAAAAATAATTGATTTTTGGTCAAATAAATAAATAAGCTTTATACATTTTTTTCTACACCAAAAATGGCGGCAGATTTGGATTCTGCACACCAAAAAACCCAAATGTTGAAAAAGTCATGGGAAAAAAAATTTCAGTTCCTAGGGTACTGAAATTAAGTTAATGGTGCACAATTAAGTTTGGAGTTGAACCTCTGGTCCCCGTCTTCAATTTGTCCGACTTTGACGTTCTTGGACTGGTTAAAAAGAAGAGAGTTACCAAATAAAATAAAAAAATTGAAGCTTTTTCAATTTATAAAAATTGGATCCCTCTAAAATTTACTATTTCTAGATCAGGAATAATGTTGTTATATTACTTAAAACACCTTGAGCTCCGCCTTAAATATTCAAATTCAATTCAATTTACTATGATAATCCAAGTAAGGCTGGTTTCCTAACCATGCACATATTATAATATAGTGATCAAGAAATAGTAAATATTACAATCGCTATAAATATTATCGTTGTAAAATAATATATTTTTGGTCTATAATAATACTGTTCTATATTACATATAACTTAATAGACGTCAAAATGCTGCAAAATTTAATTATTTCATTTTTTTTTTTAATCTGGGCTCTCTAATATTTAATATTACTTATTCTTATTTATTTATTTTTTACGATATTATTTATAACGGTGTTGCGAAAGTGTAATATTAACTATTTCTTGATCACAAACAATGCTTTTATATAAAAGCATAAAATGTACATAGACAAGAACCTAGCCTTTAAAGATCTATTTATGTATATTATAAAAATATTTTCATAATCCAGAAATATTAAATTTAAGAATGATCCACTTTTCAAAACGAAATAATTGAATTTTAGAGCATTCTGAAAGGTATATTGACTTATGCATAATGAAAATTCTATTCTTCTAGTGTGTGAAGTATATTAACAAATTTTTTGGTGTTAGTTTGGTTTGACTACTTTAAAAAACAGTATATTAAAATAGATGTTTAGCTGGAATAACTATGTCGATATCATTTTTCAAATATAAAGTAAAGCATTAAGCACGTTTTATTTATTTATTATTTATTTAAGCATTTTAGCACGTTTTATTTTTTTGTCCTCAGCTCCTATAATTTATTGGACAAAACGGTAGAACTGTGTGCGTCGATTTTTTTCAATGCAAAATCACCCAAAGAATTTTGATCAAATTCGGCGACGGACACACCGTGGACTTCCCTTATGAGTAAATTTCCGAAGACCATGAAATATCTTATATGAATGATAAAGAATAGAACAAAATAAAATTTAAATGAAAATTAATTAACACGTTTTAATGTATAATGATGTAAAACAAAATTACAGAGAACAGAATAACTATTTTCCTAAAGTATGGTTTAACTTGAAACTGGAAAAGCTATTGCAGCGAGACATCTGAAGACTTTGATGGTAGTTGAACAAACCTTTTACTGTTTAACCATCCAATTTAAAAAACAACTGTGGTTTTATATATATGTGTATATATAAATGAAGATTCGTTAAGAAGGAAGAACAGTTTATAGTTTAGTCTTATTATGAGGGCCTTGTAGCTTCAGATACAAGTCTTCTCTTTTGCATTTTATGCCTTTGGAATTCTACTTCCTATGCGGTCTGCGAGTCAGGTATTTCCCAGGGTATATTGTGACCTCGATACCAGAATGAATTTGGAAATATAAGAAATTTAGCAAGGCTACGCTTTGGATTATGAAATACGTACTCATGCAAGGGAGTATTTCGTGCATTTCGTAATAAGGAAGTTGATTAGGTGAGTATCAGAGATTCGGGAAAGAGTTTAAATATCGATATAGAAAAATATTTATGATAATGATATTCTTTAAAAAATCATTTTGTTCTTTCTCAAATTATACAATGTCTTGCCGCAATATTGTGCAATACGAAAAGTGCATTCCATTTTCTAAAGATATAATGCGCCATTACAGAGCATGTTAAAAAATATAGCTACACTTAAGAAATTTCACAAATAAAATATTACTGAATATATAATGACATCGCGTGCACAACCACACGATTTCCCTCAACCGTTCAAGTATAAAATAAATAAATCATGAGAAATTATAGATTTTTATGACACATCCCACAAACAGAATTGATATAGATCAATAAAATAATGGATGCAAATGTTAAAATTAAACCTTAATTTAAACCAAGTGATGTTACGCTTGATTGCCTAACAACACACAACTGCTAGTAAAATATAATACAATTTAATCATTAGCTGTGCACACAACCCATTCTTCTTAATTTCAAATGTCCGGTGCTGGGTCCTCCATCATCCGGCGGTCTTCCTGGCACTTTTCTACTTCTTCTCCTTCGGGCTCGGAGGTCGTAATGGGCAGGACAAACCGCCGTCATCCAGCTATAAATGAATTTTTCGAATCGCAAGAAGTGCTCCTCATTCACTAACCAAAAGGAAACTCCTCCTTAGTGAGGAAATAAATTCCAGTGGTTCTCATCATCGAGCCCTCGAACTCCTCGAGTGCAATATAGGTGCAGTGCAACACATGCTCAACAGTTTCCGGAACTTCATACGAGGGACATTGCGGATCTATACCTGAGCAAGGCTATGTAGCTTGGCTTGAATGTCCCCTTGCCCCGTGAGGAATTGTTAAGTTGAAAAACCCAATAGTCCGGAAGGACCCATTTTGCAAGTAGCAGAAATTGGACGGTGTGGAAATATTGTAGGGTACTCCCTTTCGACGTTGACACCTACCGTCGGCTCTATTCCTCTACTGTATCCTCCCATCAGGATTTTCAACAATCCTCACCCCTAGATTATCCGACGCTCCTGTTAAATCTTCCCTCCTGTTAGCATGCATCGTCACTTCTCGCAGAAGGAGGTCTAGAGGCACCGCCCTCGATAAGACCTGCATAGCTTTATGTGAAGTTGGCTTATATGCTCTGTTGATTCATTATTATTATTATTATATAAACCTGTAAAATAAACTTATAAACCTGTAAATTATGAGTATTTTCCAATGAGTAATTTTAAGGGTTTTTCCTAACGCCACAGAGCTTGGGATTTTTTTCAAAGAATGAATTTTGGGACCTGTAATATTTTTTTTTTTAATTAACAAACTGACAGACTTAAAAAATAATTGAGAAAGGGCCGGAGAAATAAAATAAGAAATAATAAACTATTTTCTTAAAAATAATAAACTAAATAGAAATCTGTAAAACTGAATACCGCTATTGTGTTACTGGTGAGCGAGAAATGGACAATGGAAATTTAGTTACGGTTGTAGACAGCGCAACATTGTGACTTTACCAAGCAGATATAAGCACTAGAAGGTAGGCAGGTTGGTTTTTTTTTTTTTTTTTTTTATTAATTGTTTTTTCAATCGGTTTTTTCTTCGGTTTTTGCATTAAAAAACAAAACAATAATAACCGATAGAGTGAAAAAACGGTTATTTCACTTTTTTTAAAAACATAATCAGTTATAAATGACCTGTGAATGGCATCCCTAGTATCCAGTCACGATTCGCAACCGTTTATAAAAAAAAAAACACATGGAAGCAAATGTGCTGGAAATTCTCATTTTAAGGTACTGTACGGTATTGAGTAATCTAGTGGCGTAGAAGCACTCTGGATTTGTTGCATTTAACCTTTGGTTTCGATTTGAAATTAATTTTTTTGGATATCTCATATATTCGTCTTACTTCTCTATAAAAGAATTTCATCAAAAATTAAAATTTACATATCGTAGAATTAAAATAAATTCGTTTACCGAATTTCTTTGATTTTAAGGAAATTAAAAAAATATCGTTTGGATTTTTAGGAGCATTCTGACATTTTTAGATTCTAAACTAATAATTTTTTTTTTTTATCTTACAGCTATATGTTCGCACCTGTCTGATAAAAGAGTGACAATAAGCACCCAGCAGCATTTCGTCACGGTCTTGAATTAGTGCTTCAATTCAGGAAAGAAGATCTCTTATCCAGCTCCTTTTTAGCATTATCCTAATGGTTATATCAGCCGTATCGTAGCCATATCGTATATCAGTACTTATTAAATTATTAATACTTGTTAAATTTTAAAAATTGTCACAAGTGTTCCGTCCCCTATTTACTGAATTATTTCAAAACGATACCATTTTGGTTTTATCTTGAATGAATAATTAAAAGTAGATACCATAACTTAAAAAACAATCTTCTGATTTTGGCTTGTTTGCGTTTTTGAGCTTGTCACAGTAAATTTAGACTATATATTTTTGTCAATACGAATAATATTGAAAACTGGAAAATTTGACATCCCCGCTAGTTTTAATTGTATAGGGATTGTGACCACAAAAAAAATGCACATTTTTTTTTTCATAATTTAAAATACTTTCACAACTCATTTTATTACATAGTTTTTATTATTTTTTTTCATACATATTTCGTTAGTGAATTGAAAATTGGCTGAATCAGTAATTCTCAAATTATTTTGTCTGGTGGCACACTGAAATTATTAAACAATATTCCTATTATTTTATCAATAAAATAACAAAACTTGGAAGTAAATAAAGTAGAAATATATAAATCATAGAATTGTAATAAATGTATATTATTATTTTTATAAAATCTTTAATTATTTAATTTATTCCTCTAATTTTTAATTTACTTTTAGAATTTAGAAATTTCGTGGTAATTAAGGGTGCATGTGCCACTATCAGCAGTTAAAACTTTATATTTGGAATAGCATTTACTATTAGCTAATGAAATGTAGCTATTTTTTAAATTATATATTCATATTTTATTATTACTGAGAGTTAAGACATCCCCATAAGGATCAATTTGTATTTTAAAATTGTAAATAAAACAAAATAATTTTGTTTTAATTGATAAAATATTTCTTATTGTCAAATAGTATAATATGCCAAAGCCACATTTAATAGTGAAAATAAAAATTTATCAATAAAAACAGCGCCTTGATCTACTTCTACTAAGTATTTATCTTTAATTATAAGAACTGAAAAATTACAGAATGCCAGTAAAGCATCAACACTAGAACTGTTCTATTAGGAAGATCTCAGCTGTTCCTTAGATTAGTTTAACACTTTCCGACTTTCATCTTATATTACTATATTATTACTAATACTGCTATTTATATATTAATTTTAATTTGTGATTTACATATATTACGTTACTTATGTATTATTTTTTTCAGCCTACAGTTCATTTTTTTTTATTTACTTTCTTAGCTTAGTCTTAGTCCTAGTTTGAATCTGTGTGCATACGTATATTGGATCTCTACGACAAATACTTAGATTTAAATATTCTTAGATTTCAAATTCATCTTTAAATATATTTATCATGGCTTTATCGGTAAGTTAAATACCTACGCAAAAAACATTTTACCAGAACTCTCTTACAGGGGATTATAGGATTTTTAAAGGACTGTTAAATGTGGGGAAAAATTAAAATTTGTTACTTCGACCATCATGTAAAGTGCATTAGCTAATTTTATTTTAAGTGGGTTTCATAAGTTCCAGCATTCATTGTAGCACTTAGTTGTGAGTACAGTACGATGCAGATTATATAGCAATCTGTTTTTTGCTATAATTATGCAACTATTCTTTAACCTTATATAAGATTGAACTTAAAGTAACAGATTAAAGTAACTATTAAAGTAACAGATTTTCACACGTTTGTGGTCCATGATTTTTTTTTTACATAAATATATTCTTCTGTTCTTTTTCATTAGATTTTATTTACTTTTAATGTTAGATATATTTTATTTTATTATTAACTTATAATTTTTATATTTCAATCTTTACACTGTACTTTATTTTCATAGTAATATTGTAATTATATACTTTATTTACACTAATAAAAATAGCATTTTATAATTTTTCATTTTCTGTTCACGAAATTACCCGTAACAACATTAAATATCTGATATGGACTACACATGACTTCCCTGTACGCCTATTAAACTATAGATCGGTGGCTCAAAAAACGACACTCGGCGTCGCTACATCCATTTATTGACACACACACAAGCTCTTCTTTCCAGAGGCCTCATTCCGTTATTACGTCGTTTTCTTTCAGTAGGTAACAAGTTCCGGTGAGATTTCTTCGTGCTCCATGACAACATTAGAACTGTCAATGTCACCAGATAAAACATTGGAAATAGACGGTTTCGACATTTTAAGCGGAAAAACCCACTTAACTTATATCTTTTTATCTTGAGGCAGTCATGTTCAGCTCGCAAATGGGGAGGAAAACAATTATTTTACACTCAATTTTAACATTTAAAACAAGTAATAAAAATATTTAATTAGAGTGGGAAAAAATGGCGTTTATAATCTTTATTACCGAGCCATATGACCTCAATATTTAATTTTAATATAATTTTTGATGTAAGTTTATTATGGCATACAAGTAAAGTACGCCTTTCGGCTCACTAATTTTAACCAAAATCTAGTTTATTATTTATATTGATATAAAAATCCTATTTACCAAATTTGAGATGTTTTACATTTTTTAAAATAAAATTTTTGATGGAAATAAATTATGACCTTCAAGTAAAGTACCAATTCCGGTGATCATGCAGTGGCCAAAAAGGGAGGTTAAAAACTAGATTTTACAACAATCCTATATACAGACTCTTAACTTTCTACAGCTAACCGTTTTTGAGTTATGCGAAATAGGCACGTACCACGTCGAAACTAGTCAAAATGGATTCAGGATTGGTCAAAATGGATATTTCCGTTGAAACCTACAATACTTCCTTTGCTGTTTACAAGGAAGTAATTAGTCTATGGATAGAGCAAACGTTTATGGTGAATAATGAAAACATTTTGAAATTCCTTTCGAATCCAAACCTATTGGGATAATAGTAGCTTACTAAATGATGGAGAGAACTACCTACAGGAATACCTGTGAGAGACATGAATCAGTGCTGCCAACCGGCGCAATCATGAGGAAGGTGGGTTTGCGACAATGGAGCCCCGCAGACCATACATTAATTCCCCCCTTTCATTACCGCCTTTGTTCCAAAACATCCCTTCGTTCTCTCTTTCATAATCTTTTTTTTTCCACGCGACGGTCTCATACCGTTACCACCGCTGCTTTTTATTGGCAACCTCTCTGATTTTCTATTCTCACCCTAATGGTTTTTATTTTTTTTAATTTTTGTTCACAGTTTTTTTTTTTGTTTGGTAACTAAATACGGTGAAAAAGTTTTCATCAATGCTCAAACAACGTTTGGCCTAAATATATGTTCCCGCCCCATTCTAATAGATATGTTTCTAGACAACTTTTATCTGACTTGTCTGGAACGTCAGAAGTTAGTGAATATAGTGGATGCGAAACTATAAATTGATAAGGCGGAGAGGTATACGTTTAATTTATGGTGGGGATTATCTTTTTAATCATTACTACAATTGACTTTTATTGGGACACCATGCAATATTACTCAATAAACTAAAAAAAAATGATTATGTTTAGAATATAGTACTTACTAATATTTCAACTTGGGCCAAAAACTAGAATTGTGTTCAATTATTTAGTTTCTGTTTTGATATTGGGAATATTCAAAATTTTATTTTCGAAGTAGTGGTTCATACAGTTGAATCTATGCCTTTATATATACTATTGTCACATTCCTATCCAAATGAATATAAAAAACAAAACAACATTAGTAAAGCGCTTAGTAATATTAAGTTCTTTAGCTAAATATATCACATTAATTTATATATAGCACTAAGGGAGAGGGGGGGGGGGTAGGATTACCTGCCCTAAGGATGGTTATAATCACTGAGAATAAATACAAAACATAATATTTATAATATTTAATTTTTGGTATTATTCGATTAAGTAATTTTTTTTTAATTTAAAAAACGTTTATCACATATTTATATTATATGCTCTTCAACCTTTCGAGGAATTTCCCCATCTTCTGGACCTACATTCCAAAATTACAGATGCATAATAAATTCATATAATCAATAATTGTTAATAATTGTTAATAATTGTTAACAAAATATATATAAATAATTATTCACATATACATTTTATAAACGTCTTTAACTATTAGCAATTAATTAGTTTTTTTTTACTTTATGAATTATTCATTATTATCCTAATATTACCCAAATTAAATATTATTTTTTAAAAAATTCTTAAAAAAATACTGAATAAATAAATAAATATATATAGCTATATCTATATTTTTAAATATATCCTGTATTTACTATGATGTTCATAAAGTTTCTATTGATATATAACATAGAAAAATATATGGGTCAGGCTATACAGTACTCACAAAACAGAAGGGTTGTGAGAGTTTGGATTTAAATGGCGAACACGGTCGGACGCACCTATGGGTTTTAGCAGATAGATACGTTATTATTTTTCTGGTTTTAAATCCTTTTACAACTAGAACAAAGGGCATGGATTACACTAAGGGTTACAACAATTTGGAAGTCATTCAAGAGAAGATTGAGTTTCGTTTAAAAAATTACAATATATATATATATATATATATATATATATATATATATATATATATATATATATATATATATATATATATATATATATATATATATATATATAAATTAAAGACAAACTGCATATGCTGGAACTGATAACATTTACGCCCGGCTGTGTAATTTCTGATGCATCAAGATCTCTCAACTTTAATGTGAGAAATTCTTCTAGAAATTCTTTCTGCCTCATGCACATCATTAAAAAATGTTTAGATCATTCGATCAATGTAATATTGGCTCGTTACTAAGCCAATTACGGAAATGTAACGAAGTGACAATTATAGATAAGGTTGTGGAGACATATAATGATCTAATATCGCGGACCCGCACCGTCACAGGAGACGGTGAATGCGGGATGCTATTTGTCCCGGGCAAACATACGTTCCCGCCCTATCTGGCCAATCAATTCATCATATGCATCAGATTAGCCTGTAATTGGTCCGCCACTCCCATTGTCCCAATAATCTCCGAGTTCCATAGACCAGGCGTTCCCTTTTGTATGTGTTATCCCGGAGGTCTTTAATTTTCTCTTGATATGGATCGGTGATATTATGATGTGGAATTATGATAGAATTGTCAGTAGAGAAGGAAAGTTGAAAAATACATAACCTCACTGGTGTGATTTTATTTTTTTACAATCCATCCAAATCAACTGTTTTAGCCTTACGTGGGATTTTAAAAGTTGCAATAGGTTATGGACCAAAGCTCTAACATGATACTGAACAAAATCATATAATTCGCCGAGCGTAAACAAGGCTCAGTTTCAACTCGACCCTTTAGCATTTCGTCTGTCAATCTGTTTGCTAATTGTTTACGAACAAACTCCTAGTTTAATTAGTTTAATCCGATCCAAGATGGTCGATCAATTGCCCCGTGTCATCAACAATCTTCTTAACACACTTATTCCAAAAAACATTGTTGTGCAATTGGGCAATTAGTAGAAAAAAAATAATGTATTGTTGAACAAAATTGTCTCAACTCGACCGTTCGACATTTCGTGTAGCAATAAAGAGCAGATCTTAGGTTTTTCGCGAGGTAAACTGTTCACAGAACTGCAAGATTTTTAAAAGATAATTGACCAAGCGTTAGCGAACTTCTGTTTCAACTCGGCCGTTTCGTTTATCTGTATGTTTGTTACGCTATTACGACCAAACGTGTCGTTCGATTTTCTTCAAAGTTGTTACAAACGTTCCTTGAAGTTAGGAAAAATGAGGCATGTGTAGGAATTTTTATTTTTAATTCAAGATAGCGGTCGTTTTTATAGCAACGCATCCTCAAAAATCTGCTTGTACCGCAGTCACGACCAAATGGACCGTTCGATTTTCTTCAAATTTGGGAAAAATGTTCCATATGCTGGGCTTTTATTTTTTAATTCCAATGCAAGATGGTGGTCGTTTTAATGGTCAATGTTATAAAACTCTGCTAAGCTGTCAAAAATGTGTTGTTCGTTTTTCATCAAATTTGACATGAACACTTCTTGAAGTCCTTTAAAACACGATGTAATTTTTATTTATTTCATTTTTTTTTTTTTTGCCTGATTCGCAGATATACATCATCATGAAGATCTTTATGCATATCCTTTTAAATTAAAGTTAAAACAAAAGGTGCAACCCAATTTTTGATATTTTTAATTAATTAATTTGCATTTATTAGAAACATCGTTGTCCTTACCGGCTTTACTATATTTATATTAATATAATATTGCGTCGGAATCATGTATTATTATGTCCTTGTAACCGATATCAGTTTAGATTGGAGCGTACGCGGTGTCAAAGTGTCAAATAATGGGCATATTTAGCAATGAAACGTTGTACTGCATAATTCGTTTTTTTTATTTATTTTTTTTTGACATTTTTGTATCAGACGAATATATTTACCGTAAAATGAGAAAACATGTTTGTTCATAAGTAACTCCGGATGGGGGATTAGCATTAGGAGAGGATTTTTTTTTTCTTATGATTCACTAAATTTTACATTTTTAGGGTCGGTATGTAATAGATTTGTTATTGAAAATATACGATATCAGGAATGATATGACTTCTTTCTATTGATTAACTTATTCAAAAAGATAATCAATCACAACCAGAGAAAAGAAAAACATAACAATAATGGCATTTAATATTGAGAACAAAAAAAAAAAAGCCAAGATTTTGAGAAAGATATGTAATATAAAGTCAATCGTGAAATGTGTGATAGTATTTCTGAAACATAAATTTATATACATTTTGAATTTTGAATTGACAAAGGTGAAATTATAAATGATAAGATTAAGACATGCCGACGAGTTTTCGTTATTGATAAGATAACGGAATGAGAAGTTTCATTATGCAATCTCATTCTGTGGTCCTTCATTGTATACGAAGTTACAATTGCGCAAGGCAAAATGAGTTCATTTATTTGTGCCATATATGAAAATAGTTGAGATCCCTGTTTATTAAATAGAATTAAATTTTATTTGTATCCTTTTTCCATTAATATATAATTCAATATCCCCTCTTCCATTGTCATTGGCAAATTAGTCAATAAACCCTAAATTTCTAAATTTCGTGTAATAAGGACGGTTTCCTGGTCACATTAAAGTCATTAGGCAAAACTCAAATAGTTTTTTTGTTTAAAATTTAAATTTTGAATTTTTTTGTTAATGAAATCATTGCTATCACGGTAATGAAAATGACTGTTATGGCAATGAATTTTTTATATATCTTCTTTGAAACAAAAAATTTAAAAAGTGGAGGATAAACGAAATATGTACAATATTGTAATATTTGAGAAAATGTGAATTTATGTTTTCAGTTTAAAAAATGACTCATAAAGAGGCTTTTACAATACTTAGCATTAGGAAAAATCAGTCCTATTTAATGCTAATTATATTTATAGAGTTTTTATAAATTTCATCAATCGCATTACTAATTTTTTAATTTGAAATACATTACCGTGCCAAAAATGCCATTATCAAATGATCAAGTCATCAAAATATTTCAATGGCACAGATGATTTTGGTTCCAGAGGTTACGTTTTATCATTCTAAGCTGCGTATTTTTTTTTTTTTTTTTAAACCAAGGAAAACACAAAACTGAAATAGCGTCGTAAACTTCTTGATCAATATTAGTTTATTTATTATTATATATTAGTACTATATATTGAACAGATTTCAATATATAGTACTAATATGTAAATCATTTTAAGTGTCTAATTATAGTAAACTGTAACGATAATGACAAATAAAAACGTACGAACCATCTCCGTTGATTTGAAAAAGAATTTAAATTGATAATTATGTAATGTCTGGAAAAGTTACGTTAGTGACATTTTGTGGATATAAACTTTTAAATGACTAACATAATAACAATCATTGACGATCTTCTCCTCAAATATAAGACCTTTTGCATACAGTTGTGGCAAAAATGAACTAAATAATGCTTTCAGAAAGGGTCATGTTCCCTTGAGACACGATAATGGTCTGTGAGAAAACACCCAAATATGTGAGAAAACATTTCAATCATGGATCAAATGGATTTATAGCAACCGAAACTCTCTATTGGCTCTCACCGTAAGCAACCTACATCCTTTAAGAAAAAGAAGTGCAGAAGTCTCGTAAATTCTTTATTTTGTGAACTTTTAATTCAATTATGTTAGGGAAAAGATATAGTTTCAATTTATAACCAAAATAATTTTTATAATTACTTAATTATTTTTTGCAATGTAAAATTTATGAATTCGGTATAAATAATATTATGAAATTGTTTTCCCCTTAGCTACTTATGCAGACGAATTGCCAAGGTTTTTAAACTAAAAGAATTGTAGCAATCGTTTCTTCTACAAGAGCTTGTATGGCGCTGGTAGGATCGATAAATTATATTTTTCCAGATAATAAAGGGAGATAGAAGAAGGGGGCGAGGGGGAATGGAGGGATATAGAGGGGAAGAGCGAGAGAGAGAGTGAGAGAGAGTGGTGGTGCAGATGCTGCTAGAACTAATTCTGCTCAGTGCCAGTAAACAGTTGCCGGTAAAGGGCTGCGAGGCAACTTTATTCAAGAAAGGTCTGTCTCCTGAGCCGTAAACTGTTCCAGCGAGTCGCTCGTTTGCAGCGGCAGTTTTATCGTGAGTGGCATTCGTTAGTGAGGCACAACTTCGTGATGGCCAAAGCCTTCGTGATAACGATCCATCACTGGCTGCATAACTAGCTGGATTAATCAGGTTCTCTAATGGAAGGAATGTAACTTTACACGAAGGCCATAATCTAGCAACTGTAAGGAAGCCTTTGAGTATACTTACGGGTTTAGTTTACTGGTTTTTACTGTCCGCCTTGAGTGACGATTCTATAGTACAACAGGAGCAAAACTATATCAAAACATAATCATCCTATGTGCAGAGTATTTTTTTTTAAAATCTCACATAGGCATATTTTGAATATTTATTTATTGAAGATCAATGAAAGAAATAAATAAAATAAATTAATAAAATTGATAAGCGCAAACACTTAAAAAAAGGGACAAAAATTATAATTTGTATATTAACGGAAGATTCTTAAAAAATATTTTTGAAATTCTTAAAAAAAAAGCTTCAACACTATTTCAGGCCTCATGAGGATTGATAATTACAATAATGCAGAATCGAAATAGTACATCTCACTTTACCCTCCTTTCGCAATCTAACCGAACAGCGACAGAACATCACTCGCTAACAGTTCAACATGTGCTATGATTTTGAACTGTTTACCATCTATATTTGAATGGTCTGCAATAGGCTGTTAAAATAGGATGTACTGCTTACAGTCTGCATAATGTGACTTTTTCCTGATCAGGTTAGTCATCAACTGCTATTTTAAAGATTGAAAGCATCGTTTGATATCATCCAAAAATTAGCTATTTAAAATGAAGTCATACTCAGCACTGCCAAAGACAAACGGAAAAATATGAATTTAGTTATGTATTCTCATCTTGTTTTTTAAAGAAATATTCAACCCTTCAAACTTCAAAATAGGGACAACGTTTCAAACCCATTTGCTCATTTTTTTTTTTAATATATTTTCCATTCTTCGTTAATGAATTATAATGAAATTTTCCACAAAAAAAAAAGTAGTTTTCATCATAATTTCTCTGTATAAAATGCTTTTCAATGATATATTATATTTCTGCATGCTCTTACATTTTACCCATATACTATATGTTTCTTATATTAATATTAGACTGATTCCTCTTCATTACTATGGATTTTAATGACGAATAAAGTTAAACATTTTTTGGATAATTTCGTTATATTTGATTTATATAGACTGGAAAATATGAGATTTAGAACATGAAGATGAGCTAATTATATCGAAATATAAAATGTTTTTTGAAGTTTGAAAGGTTGAATATTCCTGGAAATTTAAAACGAAGATAAAATCTGAAATAACTTTAGAAAAATTATTTCGCTTCTAATATAATATTTATTCTCAATTTTATTTTCCGATCGTACCGCTGAGAATAATTATTTATTCCTTGGCTATGATCAGTTCACTTGGGATCCAGATTTTTTTTCATATTCGCCTTTCTTATAAAACTTTAAATAAAATTATTGATTAACAGCTAAGATGAAATTTAATTTACAAAACAGACATGTATTTTCCTTTAAGCTTGATATTAAACGTATTAAAAAAAAAAAAAAATGTATAGTTCTTGGCCATAATGTTGTGTTAGGTTACGATGCAATACCAGTCAATAAATCAATCCTGTGATGCCAAGGAAAAGTTTTTACACTAAAATCCGCATTAAATTGGAAATAACTTGAACATTCTCAAGCTAAGTGGAATGTGTTGGATTTGGGAAGGGGAGAATATTAATGCATTAAATGATTGACAATCAGTGTATTAAATGTAATAATAGTCAGCTTCTTAAGGCTATGCTCAGTAGATCGAAAAACAATACAGTGAATGAATAGATATTTTTAGGAGTTATTTAGGAGTTTATTTAGTTTATTAGGAGTTAGTTAGGAGTTATTTAGGAGTTATTTTAGGAGATATTTTTAGGAGATATATGCAATGTGTATTTAAAATAATACTGAGGAAGAATTTAACAGTTTTTTAAAAAATATTTTTAAAATTTAAATCACTATATTTTAAAGTGAATAAAATATAGTGATGTTTATTTCAATTTATTTCCAACTTGTTAGATATTATAGTGCTTTAATATGGACTCATTGGCAGTTAGTTGATAAAGCACTATCGATATTATTATTATTTTTATTAATGTAGCTTCAAATACTAGATAAATCTAGTTACGATAAGGTACCAATCTCGTGTTCATTATATTATTTTTCATGCCGTACGAATTGAGTATTTATATATATATATATATATATATATATATATATATTTTAATTTTAAATTAATATATATATATATATATATATATATATATATATATATATATATCTTTGTTATACATAACAATCAATGACATCCCTAGTGGGGAGGTAATGTAAAACACAGCATATAACTGTTGTATTACAACATATAACTTTCGGGGTTATTTTTATTTTTGGGAGCAATGATTTGTTAATAATAAATATCTGTAACTGAACCTCCTGCTATCACCGTTAGTTTCGCATATAGAGCTAATTCTTACATTTTTTTATTTATATACACGATTATTGTTTTTTGTAAAGAATGAAATAAGAATTTCAGAAAAGGAAAAAAAATATTAACATGAGACTTTTCATCCTAATTTAAATCATATTTCAGCCGTTTGCATGTATGAATTACCGGTGGTATCGAGAATATTTAGTAGCATCCTCGCCGATATCTAAGGGGCCTGATACCTGATATTAATGGAAGCGGAGTTATCTGAGCAAGTCAATAGCCATCCATACCTGTTTCCGAATAAATTTCACGGCCTGATGGACTGTGCTAAAACAAGCAGGAGTTAAGTATACACAGAAGCAATATATTTCTTCCAGCTTCAGGTTTCGTTTATAAATTAGATCCAATTACAATAAAATACTTGAAATGCGGGATCTTTTCTTTTTTTTTTTTAATTCAGTGCATTACAATTGTATTAATTTCAAATCTGTTACATCTCAGAAGTCTGTCATCGTCGACAGAATTGAGTTTAGAATTTCACAACAATACCGGTCGCTCCATTGTTTCATGCTGCCTTGTTCATTAAAATTTTAATCGTTTTAATTTAAACTTTTGACTTTAATTTATCAAGTTACAATCTGAAGTAATTTTCAATTTACGTTTATTCTTATTTCATATATTTCCTAGTTCGTTCGTTGTTATACATCGTGCGTAAGATAGTTATATTGCAAAAATTAGGTATATATTTAATTTCTTCAAGTTGATTCATTTAGAGGCAAATTTTCGGCCTTTAAGCCATCCTCAGGCATCTCTGTAAAAGGCCCTTGTTTAGTTTAATTTACAACATAGCAAATTGTAAAATATATTTTAAAACTATTTTCAAATATAAATCCATATACATACTACAAAAAGTGCTAAAATTCATTTAATACCGTAATTAAGTCCAATCTGTACTGCATTCACCTTAAATCAATGAACATATATTAATTTCCTATTTTTTCTTCTTTAACTGCCTAAATCAGAAAAAATATGGAAATATATAAGATAAAAATATGTATAGATGTATATAAGGAGACATTAATGTATATAAGGAGCGGCCAAGGAAGGTAAACATGGTAATAGGTAAGACAAGTATTTTGTTCTGAACTAACGTTTCGGCCAAACTGTAGGCCTTCATCAGGGCAGTTAGTCGTGTTTGGACGGAGTGCTTGTGGGGGACTGAGCGTAGAAGGAATAAAAAAATATTTTATTGAATAAACCGTGTTGTATTTTCTTTCCATCTCTATCAGATTTTTGTCGGGGTTAGATTTAGAATATCGTATATTCACTGAACTGATATGAATTCTAGTATCAATCAGCTTTTATTTTTTACAACTCATAAAATTAATTAATATTTATTTTGTAATAAATGGATCTATAAATATTACAACTTATAATATCAATTAAATCAGCCTAAAATGGTTTAAAAAGACAATTTTCAATAACTAAGAACATAAATGAATTTTCTGAAATTTCTTTATGTTATTTTATTTTCTGTTTTTTTTTTTCACTACTTCTGAAATTGAAAATGAAAAGCGATTAGATAAAACACTAAGCGAATATTTTTTTATCATTTTTTTTTTCATTCTAACAAAAACGAATAAAGTAAAATTTTGTTAATAAATATTTTAAGTAATACCATTGACAAAAAAACAAACAAAAAACAGAAGATAACGCCCCACGCTCACAATCAGATGTAAATCGATGCTTCCCTTACACACATTCAAGACGGGTACAAATATGAGGAATAAACAGACAGACCGACAAACGACTGACAGCTGAGTTATAGCGCTTTTTGTTCTGATTTCATGGACACCCACCGAGCCAGGATAATAAAGCGATTTGCTTCTGGTGTCGATATCATCCCCGTTGTAATAAAATATATGGACAGATGGACCATGTCCATTTTGTCAAAGCAAGAAAAAGAAGAAGAAGGGGAATTACCTTTCCCCGCTGGACAGCTACGTATTTAAGACATTCGCTCGGTGACATTTAATATATCAAGCTAGATATTTCAATTATTCGCTCTGAGACGTATTTCTGCAATAGTTAAAATTTTCTTCTTCAAGAATACACATAAACATTCTCCCAATGTTTTCAATTTATCGTACATTAAAAATATATAACGGTCTTTTTCCCATCAGATCCAACTTATTTTTCGTCCATACTATCCATCACATAACAGTCCATGATAATAAGGAATAAATGGTATCGTGTTTAATTTAAACGAACACGCTTCCGTAAAAAGCTTAACTTTATTTTTTACTTGGCTTTCATAGCCCAACTGGTAGACACATATAACGGTAAAATAAAAAATATTAATCAATTTAATAATATAAATCTAGCTATAAAGTTATGTAATATACCTATTAGTATTAAACAACTCCATACACAAAAGACAGACATCAACCCTCAAATCTGTTCTTTATTACTTAGGTCTCAAATAGTTTGTTGTGTGAAATAATATTATTTAATTTTACTTGTTGAAAAAGGACTGAATTTCTAATCGTATTTACGTGCTAAGCAGTCGACCTTGGTTCTGATGTTATCTGTCATAACTCGATACTAATAACGGCGATTTTGGTATTTCTATTTATCGGAATTTATGTTAGGGTGTTAACAATTAATCTTTAATCACACTTCATTACTAAAATTCATAAAAAAAAATGGAGTAATCCCAACACTTTGAATTAATGTTAAATTAGTTCAAAATTATTTCTGCTTTAATTAGACCACAGCTGTTGACTTCCGCTCGGTCAACATATATCCAAACCCACAAGGGATCCTATTCAGTTAAGTTCGCGGCCTTACTGTAATTTAAAATGAGTTATTTATGTAATGGAAATATAACGCCTGTTCATAGAATTCATTCGATGAAATATACCCAAAATTTGGGAAATATTTAACTGCATCTTTTTTTTATTAAAGGTAACATCTAAATTTGGATAGTTTTCTTTTAAAAACATTATAAGAGTTTGGAGAAAAATTACATGTAAAAACGAAATACTTATGAAATAGAAGATGAAAATAACTAATACCACAAATGCAATTTCTCTGGTAGGCACGCGAGTTATATTATGCATCATTTGAAGTTCTCCGAACTGCAAATTACACCGAAGAGGCATCAAGTCAGTAATTGAATGTTTTCGTAGTAAGATGGGTTGATAGGATAGTTGCGTTGATGGTAGACCTTAGCTATACAATGCCTCATAACAAAATATTAAACTCTCAAGCAATGGATTCCGAACTGACAATATTCAACAATAAGTTGTATATTTTTGTTGTTAAATAAATTACAAGCTCTATCTTAATTTTCATGTGGTCAGTTGATGAATACTTAAATGCTGTCCTTTTTAATCACTGGCGTTTCCAAATCTCCATCGACCTCCATCTGAATACTTTTCATGTCTGAAGCCTGACTTGAACTGACCAACAATAAAGAATCGGAAGACCGCTATCTCTGCGATTTCGTGAATACTATCAATGGCCCATAACAAAGGCCTCGATAAACAGAGGCTGTGAAGGCGATGTTTTGTTCCTCTTGGGAACAACTTAAAGCATTAATTAATTACTGGAGTGCGCACTTGCGAATCTATAATTAGAATGCGCCTCACCTTGCGCTCTGAGATTAATAGCCGAGGATTTATCTTTGTTCTAAGCCCCAAGTTCCTTAGCTCCGAAGCGAGGCTTAGTCGATTTGTAGGGATTGTTGTTAAGGAGCTCAGCTCTGCTGTCTCTTGGATAGGACAGCTAATTTCTAATGGCAAATGGCTAGGACTCACAGAGCTATTATTTCGGGTGCTTAAGGACGATTAGCGAGAATAATCAATGCATTGTTCTTCGTAACATAACGCCTGAGTCTGTTATTATTAGTGTGTGATCCAAGTAAATATTTTTGAACTTTAATGAAATATAAGAATAACTGATAGATATACCGATACCTTGGCTTGACCTTTGACAAAAGAATGATGTGGCCCACTCATCAAGAACAAACAAAAAACGCTAAACCAAACACTAAAACTAATATACCTACTCACTTCTATCAAGACTCTAAATTGAAACTTAAGCAGAAATTGAATCCTTACACTTACTGACTTAAGCCCAGAAGTATGAAAAAGAGGTGGATGATGGACCTCCTTGCCTTACTTTAGTAATCATGATTAAAGAGTTGCCGCTGAGTACTACTCTATATCATTCCTATCATGCCACAATATCAACTTTTCATTCAGTTAATTCACTGACTGCCAACACTGACACGTGTGAATAAAAAAGAAAATATAGTATATATTTCATTATTTTTTGTTTTTTCATGCTCTTAATATCCTATTAGTTTTAGGATATATTCTCCAATTTTTATCAGAACCTTTCTCATTATCCTAATTCTTTAACAAAACCCTCATCATCTAGTTCCACTCATCCCTTTAATCCTCTTCGAAGTTTATAATGGCAGTGGCTCCGTGGGCTTTTGTAAATATGTTCAGTACAGTTCTAGCAATGGCTTTGGAGGTCTCGCTCAACCTCCATGGGTTTAGTGAGGCCAGTGACGGCTTTAACATCGAAGCGGTGTATGTATATATATATATATATATATATATATATATATATATATATATATATATATATATATATATATATAATCCAGATCGCTGGAGTTCTTTCTTGGTCTCCACAAGTGAGGAAACAAACTTAGATCTGAGGTCCCCAGGCTGAGTTAAAATATTGTATAGAATTTTGCCTATGTTTAAGATATTTATTTTATTTCATGCAACTATATAATTTTATTTTATTTATTTGTGGTTTATCGGTTTATATTTTTCAAAGTTTTTTTTTTTTTTTTTTTTTTTTATGGAATGCATAAAAATACGAGGATGAACAGAACTGATTCATATTGATAATTTCTCACAATTTTCAGCACTAAAAAATAATATAGGACAGTGATAAATCCAACTCGCAAACAAACTTACTATAGATTACTGCTTGAGTATATGCTTATATAGCATATAAGGCTTATCTTGATTTATGGAATTCAATCAACCATTCCTTTTAAGTTTCAATTGCTGAACACGCATAAGCTATATAACTTCGACTTATCAGTCCTAAGTGAACTTCCAGATTTCATTATCAAGCATGCCACCATCCATATATTGCATTGTTGAAGACTCGAAAATTCCACCTAAGAACATCAACAACAGTAGAAAAGGTTTTAACTCTGAGGATGAGTTTATTTTTCAGTTGTAAAAACTGCTATTAAAATTTCCCCTTTATAACATTGTTGTTATACCAGACCATAGCAATCCATTTTGCGGATCGTAACATGCATAAGCCGTGCAGCAGTTGTGCAAACGGAGGTAGAAGGAGGAGAAAGAAAATAAATAAGGGAAAGCGAAGGGCGCAAGTTAACATAATATTGTTTTATAGGCTGGCCTCGTGTTGACTTTCCTCATCCCTCGTTTATAACTTTTTATAGACTCGCTTTCGTTCGGGGGTCTTCATAAACTTCTAGGTACTAGGGGTGTTGAAAAGGTATCGATATATCAATATATTTTTTAAAATATATCGATATTTTTGTCAGATAGTTTTTAACGATATATAGTAATATCGATATTAAAATTTGAGTATCGAAAACCGATAAAAAACACCGAGAAAAAGTATAAAGCATCTTATCAATATTTTGATAAATCGGGCCTGGATGTTTTTAATCTTTGAAAGCAGAAGAGGAGGGGGTTTTTTATATTGAATTGAAGGATAGGATTAAATGAGTTAATGTCTTAGATTTTTAATAGGTCTTATAGCAAAAAATAAATATTCGTAATTAGCTTATCATAAAGAACTGTATTAATTTATTAACATGTGTCAATAAAAAAAAAAAAAAAAATTGCATGCTAGGAACTAGAGAAAATATTAATTAAATTGCTTAAAGATAGAATATAATAATAAAAGAACGAAAGAAAATCAATATTATTATTAAAAAGATTCATTACTAAGGACTTGAGAAAAATGGATAGAAAATGACAATTGAATTATAATGACCGAAACCCTTTCAAACTTATTAATCTTCAACAGATCTTTTTATTTATTTTTTTTGTTTACTTAATTCTTTTTTAGTAAAAAATATCGGATTCTGATAATCCAATTTTAATGTCGATATATCAAGTTAAACTATCAGACAAAAATATCGATTTATTTGTTTTAAAATATCGATATTTTTCCAACATCCCTAAAGCCCCCTTCCTTTAATGGAGAGAGTTTAAAATACTATAAATATCGATTTATCGAAATATCGATATTTTTTCGATACATCGAGCAAATATTAAACTATCGATATGATATATACCGATATTTTTTTTTTCGATATTCACATCTCTTCTAAATCCCTCCATGCGAATTGATATCGGATAGAATATTATTATTCTTTTATTTTTAATTACCGATAGGAGTATCTTTTAAGAACTCTCTCCTTTGTAATGGACACCACTGCTATGGGAAAATATTGAGAGGACCTAGCTTAAGTTTAAGAAAACAAAGTAGGTATATTTAACTTATTATCACCATGACAAGGAGAACGGGTTTCGTTTGATAACATCTTATGCAGAATACGCCACTACCCGCTTCTTTTAAAATTTCTAATTTGGTTTTAGATGAATAAAGCGAGAAAGATGAATGTATGGATAAATAACATAAATAAGTATTTTTTTTTTTTTTTTTTTTTTTTTTTTTTGTAAGCCGTAGTTACTCGATCGCGAAGCACCCGATAGTATAACTTTTAAACTTTAAAGTTTCACTTGTTAAGATAAGTCGGGGTAGTGCATGCCGAGGACAAGTTTATAAGTGGGAATTTATTTCACATTTAGTTTGAGAGCTGCCATCTATGGGGATTTTACTATTAAACTCAAATTCCAAAGGCAGCTCTCCCAGCAAACTAGAGATAAATTAATTCTCATAAATACACTTGCCTACTAGTATCGAAGAATCTGGTTGTGGCAAGCACTCAGTTTCCACATAAGGATATCCATAAAGGAACGTGGACTGCTCCAGATGTTTGACATGTAAACCAAATCGACTACCTTTAAGTCAGCGGTAGATACATGAGCAGTATATCGCATTACGATATTATTACAATTGTATTAATATCAAAGCCTATTACTTCTCAGAAGTCTGCCATTGTCGAAAATATTGAGTTTAGAATTTCACATAATACCAGTCGCTCCATTATCTTATACTACTTGGTTAATTAAAATCTTAATCGTTTTAATTTAAACGTTTGACTTTAATTTATCAAGTTACAATTTGAAGTAATTTTCAATTAACAATTATTTTTATTTCATATATGGAAATATATGAAACTCGGAAGAGTTCGTCCGTTTTTATACATCGTTCCTAAGAAAATTATATTAAAAAAATTTAGTATATATTTGATTTCCTCAAGTTAATTTATTTAGATGCAAATTTTCGGCCTCTAAGCCATCCTCAGGCATGTAAAAAGCCCATATTTAGTTTAATTTACAACATAGCAAATTGCAAAATATATTTTAAAATGTTTTCTAATATATACATACTTCAAAAAGGGTTAAAATGCATATTATTCCATTATTAAGTCCAATCTGAACCAAGCCCAACTATAAAGAGTCACTAAAAAATAAGTATAATAAAAACAACAATAACAAAATTGAGGTCAGGATCAAATTTCATGACACACTAAAAAATTTTAAAGTTGTTTAAAAAATTAAAAATTAGGGAGCCATCTCAATCATCACAGGCGAAACATCAAAGAAGAAGGCAATACAATGTTACAATTAATTATGACAATTAAAATAATTTACTAAGTAATCATTAACCAATATGAAACAATTAAGTTACATACAATGAAAACCCAGTATATAGAAATGATTTTATTGCATGAATCATGTTGTATTTTATTCCCATGTTCTATCTATCAGATTTTTGTCGGGGTTAAATTTAAGATCGTATATTAACTAAACTGATATGAATTCTATTATCAATCAGCATTTATTTTTATTTTTTAAACGATATATGCTCAACTTATAAAATTAATATTTATTTTGTAATAAATAGATCTATAAATATTAAAACTTACGAGAATACCAATTAATTCAGCCTAAATTGTTAAAAAAAACAATTTTCAATAACTAAAGATAAATGATTTTTCTAAAATTATAAATTTATATTTCTTTATTTTATTTTTATTAAGGGTCTACGAAGTACTAATGTGGATTCCAACCAGTTCTAAAGAATTGCAAACATCATAGAACGCGTAAGCTGACCGAGGCAAGCGTCAGTGCCAGTTATCAGACCGATTAATCTAAAGAAGCTCAAAGAGACGCAAGTAACCCAGAGTCAGTATTCCGATAATTCGGATCACATACTTTTAATACTAACTAACAGCGAAGATATTGAAGAGGAATGGGCAAGATGCTGAAAAAGATTTAATGTCTCGGTATTTCGAAGAACAGTGAAAACCCCTTGGTGATAAAGCTTTCATAGAGGAATGAAGGAAATATTTCGAGACCTTACTGAATGGTGGGTAAGATAGAGATGAGGATCCTCCAGAACATCAGCTCAATTAAGGCGAATTAGAAACATCTAATGAGGAAGAAGTTGTTAAAGCAATTGGTTAAAGAATCATAAAGATCCTGGTATTGACGCACTCCCCGCGTAACTGTTAAAACAGTTATCCATTGATGGATGGAACTAGTAAAGTGCTTACTGATGAACATCTGGACCAGTGAAGTCCAAAACCTGTGGACTGGAGAAAAACATACACGAAAAAGGAGATATGTTTGAATGCACTAACTATAACGAAATATCTTTGCTTAGCTGTGCATTTATGAATCTTTCTAATACCTTATTTGGCCGGCTTCATCCAATCGTTGAATGGGAGATTGACCATTACCAATGTGGATTCCGGCAAGGCAGATCTCTACAGACTACATTTTCAGTCTCCGAATCATACTCGAGACAGGAAGGGCATATTCCCATGCCTACACATTATCTCTTTGTTGAATTTAAGCCGTAATATGATAGCATTCACCGAAAAGTGCTTTATAAAGTATTATATGAGGTGAATTTTCCACCCAAGCTCATAAGACTAATAAGGCTAACAGTGGAATGTGTTGGCTATGTGCTACAAGGTCGGAGGTCATTAGAGGTCATCATCCAGGAGAGGAGTCAGGCAAGGAGACACCCTGGCGTGCCTACCTTATAAAATGACACTGGAGAAAGCAATAAAGGAACAAATTACAGGCACGGTGTGGAACGGATCGGTACAGATGTTAGTATACGCAGACGACCTAAATACTGTGGGGAGAACCAGGCAGGCGGTAGTTGAAGTCTTTAGTGCTCCAGAAGCTGCTGCAAGACGCATAGGATCATCGTCAATGGAGCTAAAACTAAGAGCATTATTTCGGATGAAGATCAGAGACAGGTAGCTACTAATGTTTCTTTTGGGCTCTACAGGTTAAATCAGGTTTCCGAAATTTGTCTACTTGGGATCTGGGGCAACTTGCAACTATAAAACAGTTAAGATCAGTAGGAGAATGTTGGCTGCCAGCCGCTGCTATTTCCGAGTCCTGAAGCATCTTTTTTAGCAATGTAGTGACAAGGTGAACAAAAGTTATCATATGTAAGTCTAGTTCGGCCTGTACTTGCTCAGAGACCATAATTACATCCAGAGTTGAGGACCAACTCCTCCTTACATTTGAACGGAAAGTGTTGCTATTACGGAAAGAAGAATATGAACTTATCCGGAATATGCACTTATCCCGATTTACCTTATTGAAATTTTAAAGTAAAATTCAATAGGACTTTTTAATTTTTTTATGAAAATGCATACTTCCTGATAATAGTGCTGTTGAAACTGAAGATAAGAGATGAATAAGGCATGTACTACGCATGCAAGGGGCTACCAACAATTCTTTATTAAATATTCGTTCCTTGAATAAGTTTGTGTAAGCCGTTCATTCTACCGTTACTTAAAATTGTTCGAGATTCGTGTTAACCGAATAAATCATTTTAAACGGAGATTTATTCATTCTTATCCTAGAAAAATATGAAGGATTACTGTTCTGGTCATCGCTAACTAATACACCATCGTTAAGTCAGCCATATTTCGAATTTTCGTATGAAATTTTCCTTTCTCGAGCTGGGCAATGTTTTCTACATTCAAATATTTAGAAGAACATTAGCCTTGAATGTGGGTAAGTGAAGTGTTTTATTCATACAATTATTTTTTAATTCTCCAAAAATTAAAATTTTTAGCTTGACTGATTTTTTTTAATCATCCCTTTTATTTTGATGATTTCTAAAAAAGAGAGCATATGATTAATTATTAATTAGTTGGATAATAATCTGGAAATACTTCCTCTCTTCCTTTTTGTCCTCAATGCCAGACTTGTATGTACTAATGTGCCATTGGTAGGGGGAAAAAAATTTCATAACTGTTACAGGAAAGTGGTAATACAAATAACAAAGAAGAGTGGAAAAATTAATTTTACAGCTCATATAGAACATATGAGTTATTATTTATTTAAAATACTTATTGAAATTTATTCTGTTCAATGATAGGAAAGTTCAATGAGTATTTGAACCGAGCACATCTCTGAATTTGCTCAGAACTTACTATCGGCAAAATATTTTTTTTTATTTTTACCAGCGAATACTCCTAAGACCCACCGATCGATAGTGCAAGAACAGGATCAACCCTCCCCCATCCCGCAAAATGTGTAAGGGCAATTTATGAAGCCCACCCCACACAAAAGGAACGCCTTGACTTTTAGCCTGCGACCTTAGAGTGTTGGCGAAGGGCCAATCCAACCTAATCTATCTATTCCTTAGCCTGCCTGCACAGGTGGCTTTCTTCAAAGAACGGTCTTCTTTCTGTCTGGTCTATGAACTTGGACCACTGCTCTTTTAGAACCTCAGGTTGTAAATATAATTTTCTCTTGGAAACATTATGTTTTGGTCCGTTCGACTCCAGGGTCTTGTAAAAAATGTAGGTGTATTTCAGGGTGAACATATATGAAGTTAGTAAACTTTGTATTTAACTGTATGAGTTTCTAAAAAAACATAGAATGAGTAAAATTATAAGAATTGCTATATTTGAAAAAATCATAATTGTCATAATGAGGCGGTCAAGATTAACACAAACAAATAGCAATGTAAAATTGACGTTTCGGCCAGTATTGTAAGCCTTCTTCAGAGCTACAAAGAAAAAGATACAATAAAAATGAAAAATCATAGAATCGTAATATAATTATTGTTTATTATATGATAAAATGAAAGTATATAAATGTTAGCAGAATAAAAAAAAGTAACAATGATATAAAATAAATGAAAATTTGAAGCTAACGTCTGACTAGTTAGAACTAAATATTGAAAACAAATAATAAAGAAATATAGTAATATTAAATAAAGTAAAATTAAAACAAGATTGTGAAAATGCGAAGAAAGGATGTAAATAGGAGTAAAAGTAATGAATAAAAGAAAGAGATGATTACATTTTTATAAAAGTGAAATTATCTATCATATATAATGAAAGGTAACCATATAAGGTAAATATATAAGGTAAACATATAAATGGTAAATTATATATAATAATACGAATAAAAATTATAAAATAATTAAATTAAACTGTTTGGCAACAATGCTCGAAATAATTAAAAAAAAAAAACCTATTTTTATATATTTCCACGATTTTTATCTTTATTGTATCGTGTTATTTGTAGCTTTTTTTATTGTGTTTTCTTTACTTTCCAGCAATGTATTTGAATATTTTAATATCTAAATACACCTGCAGGATGAAGGAATACATGAACTGTCATCATTTTGGATAAGCAATCAAGAAATGAGACGAGAGGTCAGAAATAAAATGAAGAAACAAAATAAAATATCGGATTACTTTTGTTCTAGTGAAAAATAAGATTTTATTATCTGATCATTTGTTGTTCTGTGCCTGTATTCACGTTATAAATACACATATATTTAGCATTCAAATTTTGGTATATTATAAATTATGATTTTTCTTTCATCCTTATCAATCATTACTAAGCATGTAAAAAAATTGGTTATCCCTGATTTTTGATTATTCGTGGTTGTTGATTATCCGTCACTACCCCAGATAATCGCGGTTTCACTGTAGTTCAAAATCATTTTTCAATGTATATTACCTATGAATTTTATTCATTAGAAGGTGATGAATGAAGGTGGTGAACCTTCCTCAAATGCACATTTCGAATTATAGAGAAGCTGTTACCAAAGCATTCTTGAAATGGTATCAAAAACCGGAAAATCATCATTTGTCAATTTTCTAAGAAATGTGATTTTTTAAATGAATTTCTAAGTAATTATTCCAAAAAGAGAAATATGAAAGCAGTACCCCGATTTATTCGAATGCAGGGGGGTCTTAGTCTGGTAAACTGATATAATGACAGAGCCATGCTATGAGAATACGGCCCAACAGTTTTTCAAATTATGATCCGTCAAACAGATTAACATTACCTAATCATTAGACCTTAATAATGTTTAGAAGGGACCTAAAATAAAAATCAGGCTTAAAGTTCTTTTGAAAAAACTATTGAAAACTATTAAAATACTTAAACTAAATGTAAAGAGTTTATTAAAAACAAAATATCTAATGTGTTTCATTAGAATTTCAGCCTTCTATGGGACTAGAGAGATCGTCACAAAAGATTCAGAAAGGGTCGGAATAATAAAAGGCTTCCACCCCTTTATATAAGAAATCAATAATTATAATGATTTATATGTCCTATTGGTTTAATATTACATAATTATGAAATGCATATTTTAAAATGCATAAAAACAATTGATTTATAAAAAATTTATGAACATTTATGTTATAAATATTATAATAAAAAAGATCATAAGAAACAAATATTTATTTATATACAATATTATATTATATCACAATATAGTTCTCTCGTTCATAGCAATTTTTTTTAGTTTTTAAGGCAAAAATTCCAATTGCATTTTTGGAACAACTTGAACAAGAGTTTTGATTATTATTTTTCACAGAGCCAAAAATTTCTTTCATCGTTCTGTATAAAATTTCCCTGATTTTAGGTGGTTAATACAGATATTTGCTTATTGCTGGTTCCAATATTTTAATAGATGTGCCACTTAAGATTGTCCTGATTATTTAAATTCAAAAAGATTTCTATCGGTTTCTATTATTTTGGCAATATAAGGAAACAGCGGTGCGGCATAGCGAAAACTTAGTACACAAGCATGTTGATTTGTAGTAAAATGATTGGGACGATAAGTAAATGATGAAGTGATTTATTATTTTATTTCTTTAGCTTTAGATTAAATAAATTTTCAAAGGAACAACGTTTTCGGATGACTTTTTAGACTATAAGTAAATTTTAAATTTAGTTAGAAATTTCTTCTCCTTTTTCGATACGATTCAACAATTTTTTTTTTTATCGCTTGATGTCAGCCATTATCATATCGACCCTTTGGAATGACAAAATCGAACAAAACTCATTTTGCAGAAACAAGGTTCTATATGGCTTCTGCTACTAGCAGAACGTACTCGTCCTACAATATGACAGAGAAATAGCGGAGTTACAAGAAAACATGATCAGATACCAATTTCTTGTAGTTTTCAAAGGTTGTTTGCAGCAGAAGTTTTACCATGAATGAGGTAGGGGAATGGTTAATCAGTTATGTTGGCATTGTATTACATTGCTTTGGCTAATTTTCTTTACAGTCCGTTTTGATAAGCATCGACTGGTACCATATCTAAAATGGCTACTGTAGGTGTAGAGATAACTGAATAACGAGAAACAACAATGAAACTTGACATTAATTTATTCGAAACATATGAAATGTCAGATGGAATCTTGTTATTCCAAATGGCCGATGTGGTAAATTAAAGGAATTTCCAAAACATTCTCAAACAACAATAAATAATAAACAGAACATGGAAGAAACCTTTTCTAATGAATTTTGGATTTACGCTTTCGCAGCTGAAACTTTTTGAGTTTTATACAATGATAATGCAGGAGGAGATTATCTGTTAAATTATAATAAGGACTTTCTTAACTCTTAAACGAATGAAGTATTCACTAAAAAGTTAGTTATAGTTTGTGTTTTTATTTATAAGTTATTTAGAAATATTTACAATTCTATTTTTGGATAGCCAGATGCAAACATAAAAAAAAATCAACTGACATAAACATCTTATTAATATAAATTCAACTTCTTTAAAGCTGGAATATGAAAACAATACAAGCTGGAAGAACAGCAAGGATTAACTTGGTATCCAAATTCATATTTTGTTTCTGTACATATTCGTAATTTATGAATTGAAATTGTATTTCTGCCTATATTCTATCATATCTACCTATATTATATCCGTACTTTTACAATTACATATTTATTTTTACCTGTATTCTACTATATTATATATCGAGACCGACTGTGACAGATAATTATTTATTCTGTTATCAGTCGTGGATCGAGCCTCCTGGGGCTAACCTACCTTCCATAAAGTGGGAATCGTTAATTGTGGGAATATCTGGTGGTTAAGCGTGATCTCGACTAAATCACCTTCTTGCACAACCGTTGGCTTAGAAACAGTACGGTCCTTACCAAGTACTGTACCCAAAACCCTTCATGGGTTGAAGTGGTACAATTTTTACTTCCTTGTATGAAGTAAAGGAAGTATTGTAATCGTGAACATTTTCGGTTTTCAGATTTCAACGGAAATATCCATATTGATCATCCCTGAATCCATTTTGACTAGTTTCGTCGTGACGTCTGTAAATCCGTTTGTTCATACGTTCGTTCATACGTATCTCGTATAACTCAAAAACGGTTCGCCGTACAAAGTTGAAATTTTGTATTTAGGATTGCTGTAAAATCTAGTTGTGAACCTCCCTTTTTGGTCACTGCATGAGAAAGTGGTACTTTACTTGTAGGTCATAATTGATTTCCATCTACAACTATATTAAAGCATGATGCAAAACTTCTCAAATAATATATAATAGATAAGTATATAATTTATATATTTATTTAAATATATACTAGATTTTGGTATAATTTGGGAAACCGGAAGTGGTACTTTACTTGAAGATCATAATAAACTTTTATCAAAAACTATATTTAGATTTTGGTTAAAATTGGTGATTTGAAAGGGGTATTTTAGACAAAAACTTAACTTACATAAAACATTATATTAAAATTAAATTCAGAGATTATATGGTTCGCTAATAAAGATTACAAACGCGATTTTTCCCAATATAATTAAATATTTTTATAAGTTGTTTAAGTGTTAAAATTGAGTGTAAAATAATCATTTTCCTCCCCATTTGTGAGATGAACAGGTTTGCAGTAGGAGAATAAAATAGATATAAGTTAAGTTGATTCTTCCGCTTTAAATTTAGAAACCGTCGATTTCCAATTCTTTATCTATCGACATTGATAGTTCTAATGTTTAATAGTCAATAGATTATTATAGATGTTATAGATAATTATTAATAGACGTATAAGGAAGTCATGTGTTGACCACGTCAGATATTTTTTTATATGGTGTACTACATAGTATTCCTACTTATATTCTATAATAATATTATACATATTCATATATATATATATACATATTCATAAACATACAAGGTTAGGAAAATAGAGAGAAAACTGTATGTAAATAATAAAATAGTGCTACTCCATATATATGAGTTGATAGCGGAGTAATCACTTTACGAGATCAGCAAAAAAAAAAATAAAAATACGATAAAGTAACCATCGTATCAATCTATCAAATACAATAATATCGGTTTTGTTTTTTGTATACCTGTACTTCAACACATCACGGTAAGAATTATAAGAACGTACTTGATAAGAATGTACTGTTTCATTCCTAATCGTCAAAGAGGAGATAATGTAGCCAGTATTCCCGCCAAACTACTAGGTTTTTCTCTAACTCATTAATGCGTCAGGCATCCACTTTATACAATGGACAGGCATCCTGGCCTCGGAATCGATCTAGGATTGATTTTTCCTAGCCATGTAGAAAATGTTGTTCTTTGGGTATTTGTGTGAACATTTAACAAATATGCATGGATAAAATTCGTTATATCCTGAGGCGATGTTGATTAAGAGAAGTACCAGAAGAGGTCGGTTTCAACGTACATCTAGCTTTATTATATTATTGTAAAATTAATTTTTAAGTAATTCTCAACTTGTATGCATTAATTATTTTACTTGAGATCTCGCGCAGTCTTGTCAATAATCCGTTATTTACTACAAGCCAACAATTACTTCCTAAACCGTTTAGAACTTGTTATCCTCACCATCCTCCTGAAAGATGAGATCAACTCCAGAAGAGAAGAGAAGACTTTCATATGTGCATTTCGAGAGGAGTCCCTTCCCCTTCGTAAATTATTGTTTCTTCCCAGGGACAATCTCCGTGTCCTCCAGCTTATTTATGAGTCCGTGCTAAATCTCTTATAACAAAGGGGTTTATGTCGGTTTCTTTATACGGTGCAATATGGGCCAAGAAGTTCCGTCCGTAAATCATGGATTTTATATACCTTCCTTTGATGTCATGAAAAATGGCTGCTTGAAAAAAAAAAAAAAAAAAAAAAAAAAAAAATTGTATACACCCGGATTAAAAATATTGTAGTTCATAGTATTAGTTAACTTTTTTTTTATGTAAGCTATAAAAAGTTCCAAGTTCAATGAACGTAACTATATTTTTATATCATTATGGCCGCAGCGAATCCGACTTATGACTCCTTGCGATTGGTTTCAGGTTCGTTTCTGAATTCTGTAACTATCTTGAAGATATCGATTGTTGGTTGGTTGTTTTGAAATAAAGGCGTAAAACCTCAACTCTTTTACTTACGTTTAGGTATATACATTAATAATAATGAAAACATTAAATGGGAGGGTTGAATAAAAGTGATAACAGAAGGATTAAAAAGAAAAAATAATAAATAAATAAAAAGAAGAAAAATAAATTAATAGCAGACAAAAATGAATTTATAAAAGTATAAAGAAAAAAAAGAAAAAGAAAGAAATAAAAAAGTAGAAAAATATAAATATTAGATATTTAAAAAAAAAAATCCTTCTTTGGACAGAAATGAGATGACCTTATTCACATATTTACATCGTTTCCCAAATCTGTTGATATATTTGCAGGTATTCCTATTCCATTTAATCTTGTAATGTAAAAAGCACAACCCTCAAGGATATGGTAAAATATTTATGGTAGACAATTTGTAAAGTGACCCGCACAATACAAAATATCACTGATCTGGTTAACAATTTATGGAGACCCTTGTACTATGGGTCAGAAATTATTTTTTGTGCAGAATGTATTCAGTGCTATATGGGTCATTATCCCATTATGTACAATCCAATCTCGTCTTTTGGTTTTTTTTTTTTTTTTTTTTTTGCTTTTTTTAGTAATTGGTTTCTACTGAGCTGATAATAAACATGTAAACATGGACACTCATTAACAATAGCAGTTACTAAGATATCGAACATACACGAAATGATTATTCTAGGCAGATAGAATCTGAGGTTTAAGGAAGAAGGTGAATAGAAAGTTGGTAATTCATAAAATGTATTATAATATAAATGATAAAAAAAAAAAAATCGTTTCCAAGTGAACAAATGAACCAGCTTCTTTGAACTTTATCTAGCGATTGAAAACAAGGTTGACATCAGGACATCATTCAGTCACCAGAATAAGATTTGTTAACAGTCTAGGAAAATAGGATTCACACCTGTGACAACTTAAATAATTATGAAAATGTCGGTTAATGGATGAATTAGTCAAATATTATTTAACAACGTACAATCAGAACATATGTCAATTTAAAATAATTTTATTAATCCATTTAATTTCTATAAAATTAAAGTGACCTTTGTTAAACTGACTTGTGACCTGTCTAGGGAGATAGAAAACGCGGTTAAATTAATTTGTTAGAATACCTAATTAAATGAATATTTACAACATCCATCTAACCAAACACTGTCAACAGCCAAGAAGCGGTTCATGAAAAATGCATATCCATTACTTGTACTGCGAAGTAATTTAGAATTATTAATTGAAGTCCATGCCTGCTCTAAATCAATTAAGAATTCATTAACAGAGCATATTTAATGAACATGTGCCTATGTAACAATGTCATACACCGGAATCAATAATCTATTTTTGCTTCAACCAGAATTTTGCATATTAATGAATATTAACATTATAACATGTTGAATACCTACTTAGACAATACTTATCAACCAATTGAGGCACTATTAATCTAAGATACTGAGTTCCACTGGGAAAATAATGAATTTTTATTTTTTAATTTATGAAGAATGAGATTTTTCTTGCAAATATTTTTTAATGGAGATATGACTAATAGTTGAAGAAATTAAGGAGAATTTGGTTGCGTTGCTGTCATAAACAAAATGGAATATTCTGCTTAATAATTGCCGACATTTCGGCATACATTTTTGGGCTTCATCGGGGCTAAGAAAAATAATATACGAGAACAATAAAAATAAGGAAAATTAATATAGTGGGATTACATAGAAGAATATATAAAAAAATAATAAAAATGTATACATAAAAATACATATAAACATAAAATTTAAAAGTTATATAAGACAAGGAATATGAATTTGAAATATGCTATAGGCAACAGTAAGGGGTGGTTAAATAAAGGATAAGGGTGGGTTTATGTTGGAGCTGCGATAAACGATTAGAGCAGTGATACTAGTGAAGCAAAGAAAACCTTTCTCTGTCTCCATTGTCGTGTTTATGTTGAAATAACGCTTTAAACTTACAATTAGACTAGTGATCGACTAGCGATAGGAGAGTCGATAATGGCTTCGCCCAATTTCTCAGCTTCTGTCGGGCATGAATATTGACTTGCTAATAAGTAAAACGTTTGACCTGTGGGGAAAAATGTATAATGGGTCTATTATGAACATTACACTATCTTTTCTACAGTTCATCCGATATATTCGGTAATATATAGTCAAAAGTATCTGAAATCTTTATAATGATGAATTCCCTAAACGTATACCTTTCAATATTACTAGAGCGTGCTGTAAATTAGTACTCTTTCCGTGTGCCTTCAGCGGAATAATATTTTGTAGCAGTTGATGAAAAGTGGATTTATTTTTCATCGGGACTGAAAAGTCATAATTTTACTCGGGATCCGCTATTGACTGTTTTAACTTCTTAAAGTCTTATCGCTATCTAAGCTCTGACATAAACGTCACATAAAAATGATGTTAATTTTATTATTCTAAATGACCTAAGCAGTTGAGAAGTACCAGAACAAAAAAAAATCGTGAATGTATTACTTATTTATATTATTTTTGTAAGCGTATTTGTATTATTTTTCTTTTTCAAATATATTTCTTCAACAAATTTGTTAAACTCTTTTTATAAAATTATTTTCATACATCAGTTTATTTCATTATAATAAATACTGAAACTATGAAAAACAATTATTTCGTTTTTATGAAAAAAATCTTTTTTTTTTTAATCACTTATTGTAAAGTCACAGTTTTTACACGTAATTAACTAATTACTGTTTTAACTTTTCTTAACATAATGTCTGTTTAGCTAAATACTTCTCCGCTGTCGAAGTTCTAACATAAACGTCACATAAAAGAGTTCCAAACTTCTCTTTATTCGTTCTCATCGCAGCTTCGACATAAACGCGCCCTAAGGAACTAACTCTTCACGAGTTGTCACAGAACTGATTTAATAATTCTTTTATTCACATTTTTGAACATATTAGAAACCTGCATCCTTAAATATTTATTACAGAACAAGAAACCGAATTCCGACGTAAACTGTAACGCCAATTTTCCGATTCCGGGGTTATGAATTTACCCAAAGTTGGCTGAAGTTCTGGGTAACTCACTTGTTCCCTTGATCTGATCCAACTTTGTTCGAAGCTCATTCAGGCAGCAATAAATGATTTAGAGTCAAGTACTTTTCTCATGTTTCGAGTATGCAGTTCTAATCGCGTGACAGAGCTGTTTTAATTTATTCAGCCATTTAAAACTTCCTTTCGTGAATTCTGTAATTTCTTCGTTTTAATCTCATTCTTTTCAAAAGCTAATGTAGTGATGTCGAAAAACGTTAAAATGACTGACCCCATATACTCACATATACGAGAACGTAAGAACTGTATAGTATAAAAAGAATCATAATTTATAATTAAGTTATTTATTAAAATAACTAGGTGTATGAGGTAATCTGCTTTATATTCATAATTTAAGAGTACCTTAGTTTTGGTTTTGAGTATTTGAGTTTTAATTTGAAAATCACACACTTATAATGATAAGTTAGTTAATAAAATACATTTAGAAACCAATAAAATTGCAATAAAAATGCAATAGCACACCATCGATATTCTATTTTAAAATAATTACGAAGATAAATAATTTCAAATTAATCATATCGATAAATGAAAGACTGACGTCGTCCAATAATTTGGCAATATTTACCACAGAAATTATTAGACAGACAAGCGTTTATAATTTAAAATTTAAAGTTTAATTAAAGTTTTATAATTTAAAATTCAAATAAAAAATCATTTTTATAGGTCTTACGATGGATTGATCATTTTTTTCTGATTTCAAAGGTACAATGCTTTACCATCCTATAGTCAGTGGGATACCACTAATCGTTTATAATTGTTATAATTCATTTTAAACTTTTAATTATCTCGAAACAGGTTCGACAAACATATGATAAATTGTATATATATATTTTTTTTTTCATAATTTATCCTATTTAGTCGAATTTTCTCTAAAGACAATAGAATAGTTCACGTCATCGAAGGTCATCGGAAGGAAGTGGGGTGGGGGTGCGTTTATATCCATTTCATAACACCTCGAAAACGACCCTCATAGTCGTTTGTTAGAGTGAGAAGGATAAATATGAATATGTGTATATATATACTTCCCCCTCCTCGCTACATTTGGGCACTTCCAGCGGCTCCCTTTGGATAATATGGGCAGTAATTCGACAAGTCTGGTTGTTTTCTTGGTAGAAGAATACCAAAGAAGTGGGAATAAATTTCAATCAAAATCTCGGTATTTTTAGGTACCTTTTTTTCGCGGTTTTGCAAGCATTGGCCCCTCCAAGATGAGTTAAAGGGTTGAAAATTTGAATGGAGCGGGTATTACAGAATTGCCTTTTGGAGTATCAATATTTTTCTTCCACACTCAATATTTTGATATTTTTAATATATCGCCGGTTTTTTATTTTTCAACTAATTTTGCCTAAATATATATGTATATATATATATATATATATATATATATATATATATATATATATATATATATATATATATATATATATATATATATATATATTGTATGTAACACTGAACAAAATATAACTCTAGTTTTGAGCCATAAGAAGGTAGATGGATATGTTATGCTAAAATCTTGGCGGAGAATATGTGTGGCATCTGTAAAACCAAATGTCCAAAGCTGATTGGGGAAATTCAGCGGCCCCTAAAATAACAATTAAACTAAAAAGAAAAAAAAACATTATATTTATTAACCTTTGTTGAGCAATGAGAGAAAACAATAAATTTATGTTGTTTCTTTTGTTTTTTTGTAATAGTACTGCATGACATTGACAAGACTTCTTTGAGTTTTTATAATAAAAAAATACATTCTGATACTATTTTACAAAATATTATCGAATAATACTTATGCTTGAAAAACTCATTTGACTATTCATGGGTAATCACCGTTAATATTTTTCTTTGACAGACATTTTCAATAATAGATTAAATGAAGATGTGTAGATTACATTATTTGCAATAGATTGAATGTACGTTCGTCATTTTAATGTTTAATTTAAGTCCTGAAGTTATTATCTTTTGTATGCAAGTGTCCACCCTAATTTCCTCTTGGACGACGTGCTCTGTCTTAATTCAAGTCATTTTCTCCCGCGGAGTAGAATGTGAGAAAATCTATTAGCGACTGCAACAAAGGCAAGAAGTTCCGCGAGAATTGAACAAACAACAGAAGCAACAATAAAATGGCTAACAAACACTCAGACAAAGAGTGATAAACAATGGAAGGAATTTAATTCCGGACGGGTAGGTACCTGCATCCTACAGCGGGGGCCTGGCTCAATTGCTTCGGTAGTTGCCGAGAAGGCCTAACATAAACAGTGCGCCTACAAGGTATTTCTCAGAAAATATTTTTTATTATCAATTTTCACTTGAGTTGGCTCTTATTTTTTTTTTATCGCTAGTTTATTTATTTATTTATTATCATTATATATTTTAGAAGTAATTATAATTATAGTATAAAATAAAATTAGCTCTATTTGGTCCTTAACACAATCATCATTCTTTCTGAAGGTGTTTTGAAATTTTAGGATCAATATTAATTATAGAAAACTGATAGCATGTAATTTTTTTATAATTAGGGATTGCTAAATTATTTGCCACTTCTATAATTTTGTTTTTATTGAAAACTAGTTTCAAATGTTATGCATTCATCTTCAGTTCTACAAACACAAAAATTCAAATATAAGCAATTCAAAATACAGTTTGGTATTATTATAAATATTAAATTAAATGTAAAATAAATTAATTAATAAATCTAATATATATAATAATAACACACTGCATATTGAATTGCTTATTTTTGAATTTTTGTGTGTTTGTAGAACTGAGGATGTAGGTATAATATTTGAAACTAGTTTTCAATAAAAACAAAATTATCGAAGTGGCAAATAATTTATCAATCCCTAATTAGATTGATCCTTCTACACCATCATGCGGATGTCAACTATTTTTTTTATACAGAAAATATATTATAAACAATAGTAATAAAATCAATGAATGTAAAAGTAATAGGTATGAAGGATTTAGTGTCACAACTTTGCCAGAATTGGTGTTATTACATTTGAGATAATAAAAATGATATAATAATTTAATGTATTATGGAACATAAATAATAAATTGAATTATTATTTCATAAAATCATCAATGTATTTATTGATTATGACAACTTATTAGCTCAATAAACCTCAAACATTTTCGATTTTACATTCAACCTTATGGTCATATCTTCATAATCGTTGCTGAGAAAAACTTACTGTATAAAGCTTGTAGAGAATAAAATTTACTATAACTTTAAAACCAATCCATGATCATAGGCTCCGCCGCTACGGTCCGCCAAACTTGTGCCAATATTGAAAAAAACAAAATAATATTTTACTTAAAAAATATTAGATATTCTATCATATCATTTATCCTGTATTATGTAGAAATTAGAAAAAAATTATACCTACACGACCTTTTGCAAGGTAACCCTCTTTTTTGTCCCTCTGTCTTGGACTAGAGGTAAATAGCTGTTACGCAAATTAATATTGAAATATGGCAATTTGTTTTTTTTATTCTACCGTAGTGTAGTTTATGGAGCAGGAGGTTAGCATATCGATACAATTCCTTAGAGCCTTTTAAGCTTTTCAGGTATTGCTGGTAGGTAGTATGTTGCAAAGCATTAATTATATCTTGTTATTGTATATTATAATAACTACTTGGTTTATAGTAATATTATCGACGTGAAGCTGGGATAATCCCTCTAATATCAGACCTGACGATTCAGACGGCAAAAATCCAAAAATAAAAATTTGAATTGGTGGGCAGTCGACTGCACTAATATAAAGGATTATATATTAAACGGGAGCCAGTTATTGGAACAAAAAAAAAACGGTCTAATTAATTGTTGCACATGGCTTAAGCCATAATGATAACCTAGATGGTTGGTCCGAAACATCAACTATAAACAAAACTTAATTGTTTTTTTTGTTTGTTTTTTTATGTCGCATTGGCCAATCCCCGACTAATTTATAAATATTACTACAGTCGACTTCCCATCACTTCTAATATATCTTATGATTGGTACGTAAAAAAAAAAATCAAAACGCCGTTCTCATGATTGTCAGAGAATAAACCACCACTAATTGCAGCGAAGATGATCACACGACTAACAACAAACGAAGATGATCAGTTTAAAAATAAAAAAAAAATTAACAATTAGAAGTGATAATATCTGTCGAGGTAACTCACTCAGCAATAGTTAATAAGAAATCTTACGCTATATCAGAAGAACACAGAAAGAAAGTTGCGACATGCAACAGATGTGAAATAGCAGATATAACAGTGATTCTGGAGTAGTTCTCAACCTAACCCGGACAGGGTAGATTCAAAGAACTCAAGTCAAACTTCCACAACATATTGCTTCGATAAAACTCTTCCCCGAATGATATTAGCTGGAAACAACTTGGACGTAGTGTTTCTGGATTTGCTTCAACTGGAAATCTCTCTTTAATGCTCGCTTTCTAGTTTCTAAGAGCCTAACAATCATTAGCTAACTAATAATCATAAATTGTATTTTCGTTAATCATAATGACAAATTCCAAGACTAGTCTGAATGCGTATTCATAAAGGAAACAAATTCAATACTATAATATGGTATATTACAATATAAAAATATTTAAGATAATTATTCTGCGATTCACGTCCAATAAACACTATTATCAATATAACAAATAGTTTTCATACTAAAATAATAGAGAAACTAAAACTAAAGCCTTAAATATTTCAAGTAACGGTATATAACCAACCAGTCAATGTTTCACAAATTCAGCCATCGTAAGGCGTAAAAAGATATGATCGCATAAGTCGAGATCAGACTAGACACATCTCACATCAACTGTTAGACATTTGATGTAATATCAATTAATATTACACTTCTTCAACTAGTTAAGGTAGAAATAATTTGGCCAACGACAAAAAAAAAAAAAAAAAAAAAAATAGATTTTCGAAATTTCACCTAATTTAAACGTTTTGGGGTCTTTAGACTTCGGAAATTTTGTATTTAAATAAATGATAATAACTGTTAATACTAAAGACTTCTCGTTATTTAAAAAAAAAATAATGAATGTTTCAATCAGATAAAATCCAATCGAACGAGTTGCGTAAATTAAATAGTTCTTGTTATCCTAAAGTTATTCATACTTTTAATGGTATTCGTAAGCTATTACCTTAAAAACAATTTTTGATTTCGACAAAAACATTATCTAAACTATTTGATTAAAATTCATGAATTTATTATTATTGAAACGGGATTAATTTTTTTTTATAATACAAATTCGCATTTATCTACAGTTATTTGATAATCAGCTAATTGATTTACTACCCAGATACAGGAAAAATATAAGAGATTTTTTGGCCGTAATATATTTGACTAGAGAAATTGAAGTTTTTGTATGTGGGCCTTTTCGAATATACCATTTATCTGTGAGGAGTATGTCCAAATGGACTTTAATTTGTACGCGTACGGATTTAGGATCTGTCTCTTTTTCAGTTATCGGTATAAACCGAAAGGCAGATATTTCTTCGAAAGGTAAATTTAGGTGTTTCGTATTTCGGCTTAGTCGAATTTTTCACCGTGAGTAGCGATCGTGTAACTTATGTAAGTAATGTTGTGAAGTTTCTGATGACTGTGGAGGATCATGATGTTTTACGAGATTTGAATCAGCGTAGGTAGCAGTCAATTTCTCATTGTTAACGTCGTGAGTAAATAAAACATATAGTAAAGGACCCTGTATTGAACCATGGGGTACGCTTGCAAGAAGAGTACGAATTTTAGAAATTTTGAGCCCTTATGGACTGAAAAATCTTTCAAAGAGCAAAATTAAAATAATTAAAAGTTGATATTAAATATATGTACTGTAAAATATCTTTATAACTCTCCCCTTTATTGCGATTACCCAGCTATAACGCTCTTTTTCCTCGGTCCTGGTCCGAGTTGTAATACGAATTCGTTATAAAGATTCAATTTCTCGGTTATAACCCTCCGATTGATTTTTTTCTTTAAATTTTGTTTACATTTCTAACGTTTTTTTTTTGTAAATATGATTGAAGTTTTTATTACAATACCAGAAGGAATCAGTAAAGCGGTACGAAACAACAGTGTTATTGATTCCACGTAGTTTCTGGGCATGTTCAGTTTCTGTTTGGATGAGATGTTAGTTTAACGGATAGGGGTCCGATTTTTGCCTTGATTGCTTCGATGTTCAGGAAAACATTTCGCGAAAATCTTTTTCTACTAGAGAAAACATTTATTTGATCAGATTGTTCGACAAAGATAATTTAAGTCAAGATTTTACCGTGTGGGATCAGTAAAAAGAGCAGATCATTTAAACGTGTTACAGAAGGTTTGCAAATATTTTTCGTGCCATCCTAAAGTGCGAGACGATTTATTTATTTGCCTTTTGAACAAATAAATAAATTAGAAAATTCTGTTATAAATAATATTTATAAAAATATTTGTATAAATACTTTGGCTGCCTTAACCAAATAAAAATAAAATCCATGATAACTTTAAAACCACATCAGACATTAAAACATCATAAATGTAGTTTAAAATTAAAACAATTTTTTTTTTTTTTTTTTTTTTTTTTTTTATGATTTCCCGGTTACAGCCTTTTCTCGGTTATAGCCCTAATTTTTTCTGGAGTCTAGGAGGGCGTTATAAAGAGGTTTTACTGTATAAGAATATGTATCCACATTCAAAATTTCAAAAGTTTAACTAAATGCCAATGATACTTCTTTCATTTAGCCTTTTATGCGAAATTAATTGGCGTTGTAAATCATTTAAGTATATTGGATAAAAAGTTATTAGTAAATGTGCTTTCTGAAATTAATAGTTAAATTATTTTACTTCTTTTTTTTTTATGCAAATTTATTTGACTTTGTTATTGAAACCGGCCACCTTGTATGAAATAGGGAACAGCTTCAGTACTTGCAATATCCATGCATTTAAGGTGGTCATTACCTCAACGTAGATTAGATTCCTGAATACTAGTTTAGAGACTGTTCCATGTAAGGCCTAACGAACTAGGTACTAGAATATTAACAAAAATAAATAATTCATACTTAAACATTAAATATTACTTTAGGGTATATTTAGATTACATTTTGTAATTAAAAAATAGTAATAAACTCATTTCCTTTTTTCATTATATTTTATACATAGCCTATCATCTGCAACTATGAAAATAAATTGAACTATAAAACTAAGCTATTCTAATTATTCTTCAATTAGTTGAACAGATAAATAAATTATAGAAACAATAATCAATGAAAATGTGTATTTCGAATAATTTTATTGAATTGATTCAATTTTCTATAATAAAGCACTCTCTCGTTGTTCCACCATTGATTGTAGCTAGTGATGAGAACAGTTTACTATTGTGAATTAATCACAAGTGATTAAATCAGTGACTAATCACTGAATTATAATGAAGTAAATACAGGACTAATGAATTAAACAGTGAAAATTATATGAACATTCGGCATAATGCTTGAGAATTTATGGGATATAAATAAGGTCATTAGAATAGCAAAAGCATTAAATAATTTAATGTTTACTCAAAATTAAAAAAATAGTGGAAATTTTAAGCATATTATAAATTATAAATCCACTAAGAATGTTCATCTCCTTTTAACTGATATACATTTTTTAATATAATTAACAGCAAAACCTAAACAAAATAAATATTGTAAATTTAAACTATACAGTATTTATTTTTACAATTATTACAGGAAAACCTAAAAACTGTGTGAAAAACTTCCATTCCACCATTTTTCTCACTCACAGTCGGTTAGAGTGATTGGATTTTGGAATGGCGGGACGGTGTTAAGAACCGATGGAACTCCTGCCTCTTTACTTTGCATCACTCCAAAAATCTACAGAGAATTTTATTCTCATTGCGGTTCCACGTTCCTTTTGGTGTGGAGCGATCATCATTGGCCTGCTTTAAATATATTAAATAATAATTCATCTATAAGAACATATGATCAGAATAAAAAATAGATCAGACCAGCAACAAAAGGTTTAGAGAACCCAAGAATTCTGTAAAACCACTGTTTCTTCCCTCAAAAGGCACACTGATTTTCGATCAAGAGATAATTAATTAAGGGGCAGGGTGGCGGTTAAGATTTTAACAAAAAATAGTATAACACTTTTAATAAATGCCGACGTTTCTACCTACTTACTTGGCACTTTTTGAAAGAACAAGATAAAACAAAGATGAAAATCATAGAAGTATATAAAATTTAATAATTTCAAAGCTAGAATTAAAAGAAGTAACAACGATGTGAAAGAAATCAAAAAGCTTTACCATTATTACTTATTCTTTTTATTCTGATATTCATTCACATTCCCTTTAAACAGTTTTATTATTTTCATATTTGTCAAATCTTTTTGTTTTGGGTCCTGGAGAAAGCCTGAAATTTGCCCGAAACGTCGACATTCATAAAATATTTTTTTTTTTACTTTTTTTTGTTTTAACTTGACCGCCAACCTGACCACCTTTTTCTAAATTAATATTTATGGTCAACCATATTATAAATAACAGATAATTTGTAATATGGATTTTAAATACATAATATAATATATATAATTTATTGTGCGATAAATTGCGGTTTCGAACCTACGGTTTCAGTTTAAATATAAAATAAATTCACGTACTAATTAATTTATTTATGTAATATATCAAATAATTTTTAGAGAAATCTATAATTACACAGGGCAATAGCGATTTTTTGGCGCAGAGCCGAATCTGAATAATGCCTGTCTTCTTAATTTGAGAAAAATATCAGATTTGCCGAATCGTCTACAGTTTGGCGATACATACTCCTCTCTTTAACGAAATACAAACTTATTTATTGGAGGGGGGAATTATATAAAGTAAATGGATGTACCTTATTTTCTCAACACAAGAGGTGTCCCATGGTCAATTTCCTCAATTTGTGTTTCTATTGCTTTATATTGAATTATTGCTTTCTCAAAAATCATTTTAGTTTTGAGTAAAACTATGTTAAAAACATTCTTAAAGCAATTATTGGAAAAAAATTAAATAAATAAAAAATCAATTTTATTTATTATATTATATTTGTTTTTAAAGGTTTGTTTTTCCATCATTATTCTCTTAGTATGAACCAAAGCTCCTGCTAAACAGAAGGAGCAATTAAAACAATTATTCAATGACGAATTATAATAAATTGTCCACAGTTGTGAGCGAAATGCTCACAGCTATCTATACCTGTCTCGGGTTAATAAAAAAGCAATACTGGTTGGAAAGCCCTAAATTTGTATTTATTTATTAAAATATACAAAAACTTTTATTTTAAAATATGAACAGAATAATGAATGACAGTTTAATAGAATTAATCAAAGCTGTTTTTTATTGAGAACCTGGGAAATGTACATTAATGAATCTAAATTCACTCCAAAGCTACAAAAAAATGTATTTTTTTTTCTTTCGCAGTGTTATTTTCGGTTTTCCGAATGATGAGGTTGAAGATAGAAGATGTATTAATATGTAAGGCATAGGGTAAAGCATAAATATATTTAAAAAATATTAAGAGAATAAAAAATGAATTAGCTAAATTGATTATTTTCATCACTTTTATTTCACTTAGTAAAATCCTGCATTTTCCTAGATTTTTCGATAGCGACTTTGTAAGATAAATTTAATTATTCGGTATTACTAGCGGTATTACAGCCTTCATCGTGGATATTTAGAAGCGTAAGAGTCAGCCTGAAATATTATTAAAGGGAAAGGAGAAATTAAAATAAGATAGCACCGCCAAGAAGGGCCGATAAAAATAATTAAACTTTGAATAAGAAATGTTTTAGGGCCGACAAATAAAAGTGGGGCTGACATTATAAATAAAACCAGAGGGTTAAGTGTTCCCAACCCCCTCCTAATCTCCTAATTCAGATTTCCCTTTTACTGGCTTAAGCTGCTTTTACACTATCTTTGTATTTTCCACTTTTTATTCCTCTCTTATTTCTTTCATTAATTTCGCATTCATGTCCCCTCTCCACGAGTGCCCTTATAAGCATGTATGCACAAACATGCTCGACAAATACAAGAAGATACGTTGTTGACTCCAATTTTTTTTTGCCTTATTCTTACTTCATTCCTCTTTGTAGGTATCCTTTACAATTCAAAAGTTAGAATGGTTAGAATTTAGTGCATTGAAACTAATACTCTCGTGACTTAAAAGAGCATTTTTTCAATGTAGTAAATGATTTAATTAAATATTGTGATATTTGATAATAAAATGACTTTTTAAGGAGATAATATTTCGATGTAGGCGTATGATTGTACCTATAATGCTACTCATGTAGAAGTCTCCAAACAGTTAAGACTTAAAAAAAATTTACTTTTGTTGCAAAACAAATGTTACATACATATTTGGCTATACTTCTTTCAAACTCGTAATTGTGGGGATCTCAATTTAACAGTACCCTAAGATGGACCAACTTCTTAGTATAGTTCCTTTCTTATGGGTTAGCGTAAGAGGATACCAAAATATACAATTGTCATAAAATTGCGTATTAACAAAACCTCTATGTTTTTGCGAGGAAAAAAAAATTGATTAAAGTAAAAATTAAAATTATTTCGTTCTTATATTAAGTAACCTTGGATGAGCTCCAATAAAAAATAATAATAAATCATCAGGAGCTAACCACATTCCAACTATAAATAAAATGGTTCGATCAAGAAAGAAATAAACAGAGTAGGTAAGTTAATACTTATTGGAATATATACCGACGTTTCGGCCTAAGTTGAAATGATAAAGCTTTACAATTAATGCAAATCCTAGATGAAATGAGAGATTTTTGTGCTACAAAATTATTGTTATTTTTGTTCATGACGGATTTCAATGCTATAAAAAATAATCACCTTCATTAATCATTACATTACTAACCCGTAATTTACGCCGTAAAGTCTGATTTTTCGAAACATCTAGAGCCTATAGCGAACATCTAGAGGATTATAGCGGACGTTATTACGCCATGAGGTTTTTATAGTTTTTATTTAAATTTTAGTTACTATCTCTGGGTTGATAATCGCAGCTGTAGCCGAGCTGTTCTTTCAGTCCCCGCCCTCACAGAAAGGAAACTTTTCGCTTTTAAAGTCGCCGAAGGCGGGAAGCGGTGGTTTGTAAAGTTTTTAAGGAGACATATTTCTTCCTCTCCTTTTTCTTTTTCAACGCCAGTGACAAAGGATCCTGTTTAAGAATGCTCGGCTTCATAACGATCAGGCACAAAGCACTAACTCGCTTGTCCTTGTAGTGTCTCTGCCAGAGATCATCTAGATTTTCTATTAAGGCATGGTATTTTTTGTCTGCTAAACCACGTCGATAAAATGGGAGCCTCTTTCATAGGATAAAGATTTAAATTTAATGCAGAGAATAATATTCCTGATTAAGTCACAGTAATTGTAGTTATGTTACAATACGAATTTGTCTTACGATGGAAGAATATTTAACAAGGAATATTCCAACTATCTACCCTTTCACTACAATATTTTACGCCCTTTCACTATAATATGGTCTGTAGCTGTGAGATGTCCTGATGATGGGGAAAAAATATCCCGAATTAAAAACAATTACGTGAAAGTTAATAAAGGAACCTTAATATAGGGAGAAATATTATTCACTATATATCTAATATTATTACGATAATTGGCAATTGATAAAAATAATAATTATTTTGATACTTCTGCAGTAACAAAAATTTATTCTGGAGATAAAAAAAGGCTTATAATTGTCTTTTTCAAAGCCTGTCTTTCTACATTGAGTGAAATTCAAATTATATAATTTGGTTTAATCATTGCAAATGTAAACAATTTTTTTTTTTAATTTATGGCGATATCACGGTTATTTATTTATTTATTTTTTCTGACTTAGTAGTTGGATTTCTTAATTCCTTAAATATTAAGAACTATTTGAAACGAAAACTTTACTATGGTTCACTCAAAAATTAACCGTAGTGTACCAAAATCACTGACTGGTGACACAGGTTGAATTTAAAATAAATGTATTACCAATACAGCCATAGTATTAAAATACAGCTGTATCGAAAACAAAATATAAGAAAGAATCTGTCATTGCTTAATTACATGAAATTTATTTACTATTATTCAATAATTTAGATCGGCATTTATTTAATTTGACATCTGCGAATTATTTTTGAAACGAGCATTTTCCTGGTATAGCGGATAATTTATAAAGTCTCTAGGCCACCGCCTCGAAAGCCCTCGGGATGGGTTATATGGTTTTGTGAGGTAAGTGTTTGTGCTTACAAATTAATTAATTTCATGAAATTAAGTAAATAAATTATAAAAAGCTTGGCATATGGCAAAACTTTTGTAATAAAGAATCATCAGAAAATATTCCCACTATTCAAAAATTGAAACTATACCGTAGAACTTCACACAAGACACAGCATTTCATGGTTCAAATTAAATTTGAATCAAACTAAATATCCCAAAACTCATAAACACAGGAAATCCGTAATTGCAATAAAAAACGAAATAAATATGCGCTGCTAATCTATTATTGTTTTTATTTAGTATATATATATATATATATATATATATATATATATATATATATATATATATATATATATATATATCTATAGTTTTTTTTTCGTAGTCTTAAAACTACCTCAATTATTTCATTGGGTCTATTTACTATATTCCAAATATTGTTATCCAGGATAATAATGATGTGTTGGCTTGTACTCATGTACTCATGTACACTTATAATTTTGTAATTGTGAATAAAAAAAATAACTATTACATTTTTTTATTTATTTATTGGGTGTTCGTCAAAGAAACGTTTCCAATATAAAACTGGAAGATTTGTTAATTTTCAGCTGCCGTTCATAAAACAGATTGATAAACATCAATGTTAGTCCAGCTTCTATTGTATAATGTTTTCCTCGATATCAGCCGCAGTTTCATAATCTAAAAAAAATCATCTGGCTGTATGTTAATATCATGTACAGCAGAGGTGAAAACATTGAACCTTGAGTAACCCCTGCCTTCCTTTTCATAGTTGGCAAGGTACCAAATATTAATGTTGAAAAGTAAAAGTCGTTAAATGAGGATTGTATATTAAGGAAGTATTTTTGTTTAGTATGAGTTTATTTATTTTTGTCTAAATAACTCTGAAATTTCAATTGAATCGTATTTATTTTAAATTTATGATTATATATTCATAAACATAAACATAAATTTTCATAATCATAAACACAGTCATATTTCAGTAGGCAAATATGATCCGTAGAGGAAAAAGAAGAGAATTAGTGTCATTTTCTATTTAGTTGTGTAATAATATTTAAAAACGATTAAATTATGTAAAACCACATTCATATGATAATTATGTACCCGATCGCCCACCATGAAGCAGAATAGATAATAATGACGGCTGATGGAAATAATGGCGCAGTGCTGACACCTGTCGCATTAGCACACTAATAGGCCTCAGGCTGGCCAACTGCTGATTGCTTCTAGCCAATGCGGCAATCTCCGATAGAGGCAGTGAACTGTTAAGAGGAAACATTAGGTTCGGAAAGATGGGCTTTGTCACAACCATTGGTGATCTGGACTCTACGTTTTATGTTACTTTTTTTTCTCTAGTTGTATAATAACATAGTTGGTTATTTAGAGTACTTAACAATCATTCTTATAAGTGTTCTATTTAACTAAAGAAGAATAAAGAAACTCTGGTTCTAATGACTTTTTTTAGTTTTGCCACTCTATTTTGAAGCGAGCGCGAGTCAAAATTATTATACAGAATATTGAAATCAATTTTTTGAGCAAGAGATTATCGTTCGTAATCTTTTGAGGTTCTGAAAATTTGCTCATTTTTGTCTTTTAGGATGCTGATTACGAATTTTGCTACTTAAAATTTTTCCCGGAATTATAAAATACGTTGCCACACATTTCAGAAGAAATTAATTTCCACCCACGCTCGTTTCATATCGGAACAGACAAACAAATAAATCATTAGGAACAAAATTGTAAGTAATATACTCTTCTTTTAATTTGTATTAAATTAATTTTGTTATTCGAATGTTAAAAAAAAATTAATTGAAAAAAATTGAGGTAACTAAGTTGCAACTTCGCGATCAGCACGCAATCCAAAAAACAAAAATGAAAAATTTTCTGAACTTCTTTAAGACTTTTCAGGTAGAAGCATCGTTGGCCTGAACTTATTACTTTTTTTCACCCCTAGCTTAAATAAGGAACTCTTGTTCTCCTAAAATGTTAAATATATTTTCTGTGGAATTAAGAACAGAAAGACATCTTGATGGAAGCTATGAATTTCCCTTTATTTAAGACATCTTCAATATACAGACACAGTACAATTCGTTGTTAACGAAAACTTGTGAAGAACATAACAATCTTAAACGACACTTCTATTTATTCTTAGAATTAAATAAAGTAGAAGTGAATTGTAAGACAGTTTCTTCATCAAAACCAAAAAAAAAAAAAACTGATAATATTGTATATTTTCTTAATCAGCAGCCTCGAAAACATATAACAAAGAACTGGTGCGGTGCGCACAATACATAACTTTCATGTACCATCCGACTTTGAGTAAAAGTTAATTTCTCCTCAAGTGGGGCTAGTGAAATTTAAAAATCTTGTTACTCGCTTTCGATGGAAATTCAATTTAGTATCCATAAATAATAAAAAAATTGAAATTATTAAATACAACTTTCACTTAAAATTATGCGTTTTCGTCACTCTACCTTATCTAATACGGTTTTATATAATGCATATTAATTTTTATAAAATCATTAGTATTCCCACAGTATATCATCGAACTTTGATTCAACTTGGAAAAATATTTCTCATATTTTCTTCTTTAGTTAATTATCAAATTCTTTCATAGTTTGTATTTATCCATTTTTTACTACTACTAACAATGAGATACAGTTAATTGTTTCAATTAAACAAAATTAAAGGTACTTTAGAAGACGCCATTTTGAAAATTTGGCATTTAAGACCTGTCACATTATTTTGATGAGGATAAAGACCTTGCTAATATTAATGACCAATTAGTGCTACGTTGATATAACGAGTTTGATCAAAATCGTTAGTGGCTTTTTCGAGAAAATTGTAAAAATGTGTTAAATCGATGATATAAAGTTGCACTTGGGGTAAGGTGATTTTGGCGAAAAAGTTGCTGTCATATCCCTGTCATACAGGTATCTACCTTAAATACGTAATTTCAGTCTCGTACAACTTTTCGATTTTGAGCTATACTTAACATAAACAAAAAAAAAAGCATTTTGCGAGGCTTAGTTACTATTACTATTTTATTCATAAGTTATCTCTAGATTCCTAATGACTCAATATATTTTTTATTATTATTTAGCAAAAATTTACAATTCACATGTCAATAGATAATTTTTTTAATTGCAGCTTTTCGTGTAACTGACCAAAAATCTGTGCTCTAAAATCATTTATGATTCAAGGAGGAAATACGTTTGAATTGATTTGAAATTCAGCATTATTCAGATTTGAGATGTTGTATAACAATTATAGAAAATATATTTCATCAAAAAAACAAATTATTTAAAAATTATTATTCTCCATAAACTTATAGGCATCTTAAATAAAGATGGCACTGAGACCTTCTAATGTACAGACAAGTCATTTAAATGATACCAATGAGCGGCATCTCTCACATTTACTTAAATTATTGAATTGCAATTAATATAATTTTTGAGAAGATGTTTTCTGTGCCTTTCAGCAGAATTTTACCGCAGTAGAAATTTTCAACAGAAGATTTATTTGAAAGACAGCATATAGTTGTGCGTTAGCAAGGCTTTATAAGAATAACTTCTGGTGCCGTCCCATGGGAACACAGTCGTTTATCTAACCTAGTGTGGTGTGACCTGACCTCGTACTTCTGTTTCTTCATGGGAAGTTTGTGGGAAGAAGGAAGTCATTTTCAGGGAGAAATAAGAAAACAACTAATATATAAATTATTTTGTGAATTTTTTTCCTTATAAATTTGTTTTCTTCATTCGCATTTCACATGGATGTTTTGAGGTAGCTTTCTGTGTTTTTTTCACAAAAAATTTTTATATATAAATTAAATTTTCCCAAACCAGTGAAACTCTAAATGAATAAATTGGCTGAAATACTAGAAAGTATTTTAATAAACGTTTTTTTTTGTTTTAAAAAGCGTCCATCAGTTCTACTAATTTTATATTTATTTCTATTTTAAACATTTATTTACTTATTTTTATTTTTTGCCTCTATTCTGAAGGGTTATTGGCAACACAATTATCGTACACTTATTTATAGAATTTGACTGTTTTAAAAAATTGGAATGTTTATTTAACCTCTTTTTCTTCGTCATTTAAATTATTCTTTTATGTTGGTGACAGATTTAATTTTTTCCTCATGGCTAAGAACATAGGAAAGTTTTGTAAGACGTGTTTATTGTTCTTTGAACATTACAGCTTTTATATGTCGGGGGATCTAGTTTTCTTTGTGAGTTAGAAAATTCACAAATGCCCAATTCTAAACCGACATAGGGCAGTTTTCTCTTTCTTTGATGATCGGTTTGAAGTTTTCTATTGGAAGCTTATTTATTTATTTTAGCTTATTAGCTTATTTTATTGGATTTTATTTTTATGAAAATAAACCTTCGCATCTTTAAAAATTTCAAACCAACTGCCTAATACTAATACACTCTAGCATATAAAAAATAAAGAGTGTGGTCCAAGATTTAACTCTTAATTTTCCAAGCTTGGAGGCCATCAACAGAATCTGAGCAATGATCATTATCAGCTAATGGCTATTAGGCATGAAAAAAATTATCAAAGAATTTATTTAATTAAACCTTCCTTAGAGGAGACTAGGGGCGATTTAGGCATCCATTACTTCAAATAGAGGAAACGATTAAATTTAATGAAATCCCTAAATATGCCTTAATGCACCATAAAAAGTATATCCGCTTTATATTATCTTTATATACCTTACATAGTAATATCGCATTAGGTCATCATGAGGCTAGTTACAAGAGCGCTTTAGTGATTTTAGCTGTAGTAAAATGTTGATTAGTATGTAGTTGGAATTAATTAATATTTTATTATAACTGAAAAGTGTCAAAGAAATTATTATTTTTTCATAGAACAAAGTTATATTGCTCAAAAATATTTCTACTTGGAGAAATTGATTCGAATCCTGGTAAATATCTCCTAAAAGTGCCATTAAAAAAATTTAATGGCAAACTTCAAGCAAGTTTTTTGAGTCCACACGCTTAAAGTTTTTTTTTTGTTGAATGTTTTATTTTATGTTGAAAATAAAGGAAGATATACTAATTTTCATATGTAAAAACGTTGAAATAATTACACTATATTATATTATTTCCAAATAGTTATATAATATATAGAAGAAAAAGAAAAAAATATTTTTCCTCTTCCTCCAAGATTTTTGCAGAAATTAAGAAGAAAAATTAAAAATTATTCCTATGAATTATTTATATATATATATATATATATATATATATATATATATATATATATATATATATATATATATATTAAACGGGAAGAAGTTGTTCATTGTTAAAACAGAACTGAAAAGTATTAAAATAGTAGTGTTTAATCTGATATTTCCCTACTCATTTATATAGTCCGTTCTGATTAAATAAATAACTAGACAGAACCTATCGAAGCCTGTATCAATGTAAATCAAGATCCGCCAATCAATACTGACATTAACTTTTCACCCCCCAGCTTTTCGTTTTTATTCAAAAAACTCATTTAATAAAAATTCTGCATTGTCAAGACATTTTGTATTTGTTGTTGAGTAACAAGTTATTAACATAACTAATCAATAATTAGTCAGACAAACATTTGAAATAAAGACTCAAAATTATTACTACCTATAATTTTTGTTAATATACATAGTTTTATTCAAATACATGTATAAATTCTCTCCTTATACTTAAAAGTATATCATTTTTTTTTTATTTAAAAGCTTTGGAATAATGATTCTAAAAAACTTTATATTTTTCTTGTCTTCATTAAAGAGATGGCGGATGGTAAAGCCGAGTTCTGAAGATCATCCTGGGGTGATCTGTGACTTTGGAGTCGAAACTCCAAAAGTGTTGGCCCAGCTCGGAGGAAAGCCGCGGGCGGCCGACATGCGGATTTTTGATTCGATTTTTGGATTCTTCGTATCTTGAAACGTAAAACCATACATTTTAAGGGAGATGATTTTTTTTTTTTTTCAATTTCGATTACAAAGGTTCATTCTTGCAAATAATAAACCAAAATTCAAATGTAGATAAACTAAGCGTAAGCTAGATTGTCTTTGAAATATTTAAATTAACGTTAACCAGAATTCAGCAGTTACTAAAAAAAAATTTAAGGGGTTGTTTTTCACTCGAAGCATGATAAGGGGGTTTCCGATTTTTTTCTCAATAGACTTTTTGGGATGAATACATTAATGATGGAATAGTTGTTCTCTAAAGCGTCCGACCAAAATCGTTTATAAAGCCGTTAATCGAATAGTCAGTGATAATTTCAGACATTTTATGTATTTATGTTTATAATACTCCATCAATCGATTGAATGAATGATAATTGATTTTGACTCAAACGAGTCATCTAATAATATTCAACCACCAGAGATACCCTTGAAATAAATTGGCTATATACCTATTATTTAACTATTACTTTCAGTTTATTGAAAATTTAAAATTTTGAATTTTAGTCGAATCAGTGTTTTACTGTTGACTATAGGACGAATATATGTACTTAAATTTTTATCTGTGTATAAAATAACTTTGTATATAAAGCGCACATGCATTGAAAAATAGATTAGCATGTCATCCATCCAGTAAATTTTAAGGTGAAAATTAATTGATCCTTTTAACGGAGGAGAGCCATGTGCAGTAAATATTAACTAAATGCAAGGCAATCGACAGCCTAAAGGTATAGCTCATTTCAAACTTAATACATTTATTATAAAGACCCTTTTGATTCTATTTTTGCTGCCCTACATAGGACGGCGATCGATGGTTATGGATTTTTAATTGGGGGGAGTGTGTTATTTATTGCTGAGTGGAAGAATAATTAACGAACTGGTGATTTACATCTTGCGAGACGTAGATAGGTCGATTCCGTGTTTTTACGTTTTGAAGCCAATCCCATTTCATGTAAATGAACCTCTGAGAATTCGTAAACAATTCGATTTTTAACGATGGGTCATTTGAAATTTATTCCAAAATCAACCATTTTAGAATGATTTGAAAATAAAATTGAACCTTTGCAAGGAGACAGTTAGTTTGCATTAATCATGAAAACACAAACACAGACAGATATGTGTACATATACAAACACGCATAAAAATTAATTCCTTTTTATTGATCGTTAATAACTATATTAACAAATTGGGGTCTACATTAGATGTCGCCATTCAAATAGAAATAAAATGTTTCTTTAGGTAATAAAGCAAAACAAAAATGAGGCAATGAATAAACACATAGAATTATCAAATAATAATGATTAGAATAATAATAAATTATGAGTTTTTCCTTGTTAATGATCTATTTAAATTCTTACCTTATATGTCTATGTTATAAAAAGCGGGCGTACGTATATAGGGGTCCGAAATTGTTGTCAAGACAACTTCGCACCCGTGGAAGCAAATTCACTACACAAAAATTATTTGGTTAGCGTTTGCTAATTCTTGCAACTTTATTCACATTTTAGAGGTAAGGGAAGAAAATAGAATTTATTAACTTCATATGTTAGGTTATTTTACATTTTATGGTGTAAATGAACTAAAAATACGGGTTATCACTATCTTTATTGTCATTTTATTTAGTTATGTTTGTACAGTTATTGTTTACTTCTATTTGTTTCCCATGTTTTTTTATTGAAATGAACTGGAATAAATAAATATATTACGTTTTGTTTTTTACCAGATATTAAAACCTTCCTTGGACATCCCCAACCTCTTCCTTCCCACCACGCATGTAAGAATAAAATCATTATAATTTTAGTATCATTATCTGTGATTGATATTAATATCAATTATCAATTATCATTTAATGTTGCCATCACGATCAACATTGTGTGTTTGTACGTTTTATTGAAAATGTTGGTGATATTTAGGGGAAAAAAATAAATAAATAAAATAAAAATAAAATCTATTTTCTAGTATTTAGAAAAAAATATGTTTTCAATAATTTTTTAAACATAACTAGTATTATAAGCAGTTTCATATTTGAATATCTTTTTAGATATATTTTTAGCGTTCAATATTATCCTGAGAAATAACTATAACTAAGATGCCGGGATAAGAAGTTTTAAAAAATATAAAATACAACTTCAATATAAATTATGTTTTTTGTTATTTTTTTAATTATCAGATAGGAGCAATCTATAGACTACTAAAAATAATTAGTTATTTATATAATCTTTTTTTTTTAATTATCGTATAGGAGTAAACTATAAACTACTAAAAATAATTAAGTTATCCGAATAACGTTTAAGATCAGCTTTAGATTATTTAGGTTTAACTTTTTCAACACGGGTGATATTTTATTGAAAATGTGTACGGCTTTTAGAATTTTAAACTAATCTCTAGATAGAATTAAAGTTTCATCGAAAATGGTAAAGCAATTCAAGAGTATGGTTAATCCTTATAAATATTGGCCAAATCTTAAAGATTTTTAAAAATCAATTTCAAATTATTTGTGAAAATTTACGTTCTGCCTTATCAGTGAATCAAGACATAGATTGGGGCACACTCCTGGGGAACACTCAGCCCTTCTAATGTGGGTGCCTGATATTTCTTGCCAATGAGTTGGTTGGAATGAACTGGCAATTGAACGTGGGTCAAAAATTTTTGATTTTCTAGTTGAACCCTAAACTTGACAGAAAATGTTTTCGAAATAATAAGAAAATATTCATTACAATTTTTTTTTTAGATATTTAATTTTTTTTGCAAACATTTATTTTAAAAATATATTTCTCTAAACATGGCAGAAAATTTGAATAATTGCACTGAATCATTTGAATAAATGAATAAAAGAACTTGGTCATGGGTGGACACATAGCCATTTATAGGTCTAAGAATTATAGATAGAGATGGCCTACTTCTGCATCAAATCGGTAGCAGTCTGAACTACCTTAAATGATTAAAAGCAGAAAAAGCTAAATATGGAGTTTTGCTTCAAATCAGTAGTTTTATATATATATATATATATATATATATATATATATATATATATATATATATATATATATATATTGTTTTAATATTTATTATTTATTTATTTAAAATAATTTGTAATACTGCCTAAAAAGATAAAGCCTGAACATCTGAATGATTCAATAATGGTAAGATAAATAGAGAATGGAATACACCAGGTGACATCACAACGTTACTGTGCCAATGCATAATGCAGAGAGATTATACCTCAACACTCCAATGTTCAATTTGCAAAAAAAAAAAAATTGAATCATTCATCACAATGACGCAACTAAGGTTGTTATGGTTAAAAATAAGAAACGAAATCAAAAGTACCTGAAAAATTTATGTACCACAACCGGGCAGTGTATTTATCGAGCGAATGTACCGGCTCAGGGCATAGTTTATTTATGAGGGGGAGAACTGAAATGGATCAATTTGCAATTTTCTGACTGGAAAGGCCATAATTTTTTTTTCTTTCAGCATTTATAAAAAACTTGACACGTCGTTTTTGGAAGGTCATCATCGAAAATTTGTTTAATATTTTCTTCCTTTTAAAATATTAAATGACAGACGTCAGTTGGAGGTATAGAAGAGTGCTGTAGCATTATTTATCCATTTCCACCACGCAGTTGTTTGTAGGTATATTACAACATTAAAAACGTCGCCTTCAAATTCTATTATACACAGTGACTAGCAAAAATTTTCATACACAGACTGATAGAAAATATGGTATAACTTCAATACAACTTTTATCGATTTTTTAAATAAATATTGCTGAAAAATAAATAAATATATTTTTATTATAAATATCAATATAAAATAACAGTTTTAATCCAGCAAAATTTTTAATACATGATCATATAACTGCGGAATTTATTTAAGTATAAAATTTTAAGTTGATATTTTTAATACAGGCTTTTTTTTTTGAGTATCACTTTAAGTCAATTGGGTCGATAGGGAGGTCATTTTCCCCCATCCTTCAAACACTGCAGTTTAAATGTCTTTTACTAAACTTATGTTTTGATTTCGCAGCTGTGAATCGAAATGAGCCCATAAATGAATCGTTTATTTCCAAAATGAACCCTAAACATTTTTTTTTTTTGAAAATCGCGACCTATTTAAAATTTAAATTCTATTTATTCATATTAATATAATCAACGATATTTGGAATTATGTCCCAGAATGAAGTTTTTCTTATATATTTTTAACAAAACAATTGTTTTGATACTACAATTGGAATAGAAAGCATAGTTTTTCGCGGTACCTAAAATTTGTAAATGATGATTAGGGTTCATTCTAGAAATAAACGACCCAAATGTTCGATGCAATTTAAATCTAGACTCTAGAGAGGAGTTTGAAGTGTCTTTGGACAATGATATTGCAGCCATTCCCGTCTTAGGAGAGCTAATTGCATAGAAACATTATCCTGGTAAAATTTGAATGCTCCTCCTATTCCTATTTTTACCGCACTAGCCTTGAAATTTTATTTTTAGATGGAAAATTTTAAATTTATTAACATCACCACATAGAGAAGAACCAAATTCCCGGTCCTACATTCAGATATACTATACATCCCGACGCAAGAACACTATCGGTTCAACCTTTCACCGTAACAGACGGATTTTTCAGCTCTTCTCCCAGGTTTTCACCACAAAAAGGTTCCTACCATTCGATCGCATTAGACGTTAAATTTCATTGCATCATTCCAGTAACCTGTAGGTTTTCAATAAACTCCTTGGCGAAAGCCAACCTTTTCATTCTTATTCTTGAAAGTTACAATAGGTTTTTTCTACTTATTCCGGTTTTAATATTCTCCGAATCGTATCAGGTCAAGTTTGTTTTCATAATCCTTTTCATTTATTTTTTGTGTTACTTTTGTAGACGGTCAGGGTTAGAGTGTCAAAAATGAATATAGAAGGAGCATTCAAATTTTACCTGTATAATGACCCTAAGCTCCCTCACGCGGGAATGGCTGCAATATAATTGTCCAAAGCTACTTCAAACTCCTCTCTACAGTCTCGATTTAAATACCATCGAACATTTCGATTCACAGCTTCGAAATAAAAATATAACACCTGTAAAAAAGTTGATCCGATCAATACCCAAGCGACCTGAATCGGTACTCAAAAACAAAGGACTACATTCAAAATATCAATTTAAAATTTTGAAGTTAAATAAATAAAAAAAATATTATATAATATAATGAAACTTTTGCTGCATTAAAACAGTTATTTAATATATATATATATTCATATTAAAAATATATTTATTTATTGTTGAGCAATTTTTTTTAAGAAAATCGATAAGAGTTGTATTGATATTATACGTGTAAATAAAAAATATATGTTGGAAAATATTGATTTCCTATCAATCCGTGTATGAAAACTTTTGTTAGTAAGAAAACTTCTTTCTTATGACTATCTATTAATAAATGTTTAATATAACCTATGTTATGGACCCGTATTATCCCAAGGAGGTAGGACTTAATCATTGAAAGCAATTTATATTAATATATATATATATATATATATATATATATATATATATATATATATATATAGAGAGAGAGAGAGAGAGAGAGAGAGAGAGAGAGAGAGAAAAGAAAATTAGAAAAGTTTTGAAAAATTAATGGAAGGAACGGTCAGTGAAACTAAGTCATACAAGAAATTACTATACCTAAAATACACTATTCCCTCATTTTAAAAGCTTAAGGCTATTTTCACACGCCACGATAAATCGGTTGTCATCGACTTTATCGAGAGTGCGTCGGACTGCAGAAAATGTAGGATTCGATTCTAATAATTATCTCGGAAGGTGTGAAAACGCTCTAAGAACATACGTCATTCCCCGCCTACTTTATCCGAGCTTCTACCCACCTATCTTAAAATGTCTGCAGTATTCATTGATTACTTATTGTATATCAGCCTGACATTAATAACATTATCATTAATATTAATAGCATTACTATTAATAACAATTAACCTAATTTTATAAATTCGTACCCTTTTTATCTTACATGTATATAACATGATAAGACAAAATTTTGTCCAAGACTGCTCCGATACTAAGATAAAATATTGTTATATAGCGTTGAACCCTGTTCTCATAAAATTAACAGCTTAATTAAATAAGAGTTGGAAAATCATCTCTAGGTGCTAATTTAGGATTTAAAAAAGTAAAATGTTTCAATATTATAAATATTAAAAATTAAATATTTAGTTGGTTTTGGAAGAAGAGTGCTGTAGCTGCTATTTACAAAACTTTTGAAAAACAAATTTATCTTTCATCCTCAAGTATATTAGTACGAACCACATCATTTAGGTATTAAATCATTGACGTTAATTTTAGAGTGCTTATTTCATTTGTTATGATTTTAACAATTAACAAATTCACTATGCCTGTTTTCACAATTAACTATTAAAGAAAATTAATTACTATAATACGTACGTCGGAAAACTGCATTTTTGTTGTGTTACCAAAGTAGCACCAAAATAAGAAGAATGCAGTACTAGACGTTTAAACCAATCAAATTTATTTACAATAAATAAATTATGTTTAACCTTTAACTGGCCGAGTTCATATCCAAATCAAATTTATTATTATTATTTTTTTGCGTTTTCGTTTTCTAATTTTATAATGAATTGTCAGTTATAGTTTTAAAAAAATCGAGTAGGATTTTCTGTTTCCAATTGGAAACATTGAACACTACACTTAAAGTTTTTTATTTTTATTTAAGAAACAGATGAGGTACTACAGGACAAAATAAAATAGAAAAGGTTTGAAAAAAAAAGTATATATACATTATTGCACTAATGGAGTTTGTTATAAATATGTATAACTAAATATATAATTTAGTACCCAGGAGCACCTCTTTTCAGTTTTGAAACAATCCTTTAATTCAGGAAAAGATCTCTCATCCAGCTCCTTTGTAGTCATGCTCTAATGGTCATGTTAGCCGCAGCCATATCGTCTATAATTCTTTTGTGATGTCTGTGAGTTTATTATTTAACCGTGTACGCATATGTTGGTCAATAGCTGGTTGTTGTAAATCGGTATGCAGTATGTATTAGTTGTTTACGTATTAAGGAGTTTCTATTATTAGTCGATATTTTGGATTGAAAAGAGTTTGCAGTTTTTGTAAGTACATCTTTTTTGCTAAACCGTGAATCTAATTTATGTCTAATTTTCAGTTTTGACGATTTGGAGAAAAAGGCAGGTCAACCTTCGGTCGAATATTAATCCAAGGTAATGTACTGTGTCCTTCTGAGGAGTTTTTTTGGTCGCCGATATAAACTGGTTTTAATATAAATTAAAACGAAAAATATAAATAGGAATATTTCACATATTTCGAAAAATCGCAATTCTTAATGAAAGATTTGCTGATTTTTTGCACACAAAAATGAGTTTTAACTTTATAAGCAAATGGAAATATTTAATTAGATAAACCTTTTTTTAGAATTTTCCAAACGTTTGTTCCTAATTTGGAATATTGGACCGCATTGCAACATTGGGGATTTGAAAAAAAAAAAAAATAAGGTTTTATGGAACCTTATAATATTGCTAAATTTAATTCAAAGATATTTCCAAATACTTGCGTTGACAGATCCTTCTTATGTCACCACCCATTTTGTAATGCAATCTTAAACCTTATATATATTGTAACTTTTCTTCTTAGACATCACGCCTTTTCCAATATTAACGGCGAGGTTCGAAGTCGCTTCAAGAGCAGGTGCGGGAACCAGACGGCACCGAACTTGCCTAACAAAAGTGGGACTACCCGGAGAACTAGCCGGAGAACAATGGGCGCTACAAGACCAGATCAGAAGTGGAGCGCTAAGATATTTACGACCCCGAGCCCTGCCACCGCCGGCTCCTCCTACAATGGGTGCATTAAAGTTGCAGGGAATTATGCATTGGGTATTGTCATCAGGGGTTAAAAGTTAACGATGCCCCTAATGGCTGCTAGTTGCTCAATAATATATTGTGCCGCGCCATTGTCTGAGGGATCCGATCCACGGCCATTGTCATCCTGAATGTCACCGAGAATGTCAGGGCGGTCTCGAGGCCCAATTATCTCGCTCGCATCAGCTCCTGGATCCAGAGGTGTCCGAGATCCTTTTATCTGAGGAACGTAACAGTTCAAGTATGTAAGTGAACGTGTTAAGAACGAGCAAACGTCTGCAGGTCCAAAAAGCTTCGCAAAAGCGTATAGATCAGAACAAATTATAGTTTCCAGATCAAAATCTTCATAATTCTGGATAACAAAAAAAGTAAAAGAAAGAAGGAGCTTCCAATTAATCACTTATTAATAAGAAAGAGATAAAAATCTAAAATTTCAATGAATAAAATCTGTATTGCGGAACTTAGAAAGGAAGTATTTTGCTTTATTACTTTTACTTTGTTATTTAAATCAATTATTTCAGAAGTATGTTAAAACCATGTATTCAATAACGAACAATCCACTAAAAAAAATTAATTTATCTTCTAATTTATCAGGGAGACATACCACCGTTCCCTTGTAAAACTTACAAATGTGAAAATCACTACATTGCAGGAGTATAAAGGCCGATTTCGATTATTTAATTTTTTTTTTGTTGGTGTTGTTTATATTTTATCTTATAGTTTCATTTATTGTTTCATATTAAAAGTAATACGCATAGTTGTTACCTTACCGTAGATGCTTTAGATTTTCAGACGTTTTTCCTAAAAATACAACTGCGATTTGAGCACTTTCCAATGCCGAAACAGATTCGTAACTTTACTACAGGCTGTATCAATAGAAATACTATCGGAAAATAACAAAAACAATGAATCGAATTTTTTACATCCGTAAGTTTAACATAGGACCGACGATATATCCATTTATGTTTAGTTATTTGAAAATAATATTTCGTGCTCAATATGAAAAAAAAATTATAAACAAATCTGTATATTAATTTATCTCTTAATTAACGATTCATTTTTAAAAAAATTGACTTAAAAAGTTGTTCAACATGCTTTTATTATTTATTGTTCTATAGTAACTAGTACAGAACATTATGTGTAATTGGATTTAAGAAAATTAATTATTACCATTAAACTTCTTTTTTTATACTAAATATTTGTATCTATCATTCAGAGCATTACAATACTATTCCTTCTTCTAAGTCTGAATTACGAGGTAACGTTTTGGCTGGTGATTGCCATTATCAGTTAATATAATATTGTATTATTGTAGTTTTATTTTTAAGTGAATAATTTTTTATCATACCAAATTATATGAGAAAAAAACAAAATATCCTGTATTTTATGTTTTGTTTTTTTAAATTACATTTGAAATTGATCTAGAGATGTCAATTAATATGAATTATAGTTTTTATAAAAATTTGTTTATGCTTTTGTAACTATAAGTAAAGCATATAATAAAAATGCATTTTGAGCAAGCGTTTGTGTTTATCGGAGATTTTACTACAGAGTTAAATATGAAATGTAAACAATCTGGTCTGCCGGTTTTTATAAATTCATTCTTGATTCAATATGGACTAAATTTATGTGATAATCAAGTCTAATCAATTTGGGGATAAGTAGATATTTTTGCCCGTAAAATTTATAATCTATTGTAAAAGCAAATTTATCAATAATACCTCAAAATATCTCTACATTTTTTTTAACAATTTATTATCAAACTATTGTACCATTCAAATCTGTATCTATCATCTGCGCAAGCTTGCGCGTTTAGTTTTGGTGTATTTTATTTTATTTTTTTTTTTTTTAGCTCTGAAAAATAGCACTACCCTTGGACTTGGATTTATCAGAAAGGAAACACAAACAAATTGTTAAGGCCTTTGCTTAGTGAATTGATTTCCCTTCATTTTCCTTACTAATTGGAATATTGCCTCAATATAAGTTACAGGCAGGTAACAAGTTAGCCATGAAACACCGATTACATCACACCAGTAAATTCTCAAAGAGTCGGTTTCAATTGTTCTTAGCATATAAACCGCTCAAATTATCTACACAGCGAACTATGACTAAGAAAAATGTCAAAGCTGGTGCAGAGATGGAAAAGTACATTGAAGAATCAGAGGAGCTTTCATCGACATTTAATAGATGGATACTGAAAGGAGCGGCAACGAAAATTATTTCCATTTAGTTTAAATAATATTATTGTAAATTGCATAATACCGATGCTAACTTCATAATTTAATATTGCTAAATACATGAATTGAAAAGTTGATGAATACTTTAAATTGTATATTTGGTCTTATACAGTATAATTAATTTATATAGTATATTTTGAATTATTTTAATTTTTTATTTACTAAAATTTTGTTATAAGTATACCAAATTAAATTATATTAGAAGTAATATATTTTTTTTTTAATTTCCTGATTGTATTTTATTTAATATTCTTTGATGCATTTCATATATCATTTTTTTTATTATCTTTAATATATAATATATCTTTAATATATTATGTCTATTTAAATAATATATTATATTCGTATTATTATTTCAGTTGTATTTTTTACTTTTTTTCTTGTTGCTAATGTCAATTTCATATTGATGTATTCATTTCTTAAAGAATATTCCCATCAACATATCCAACAACAACAACATATTGTGTGTGGGGTGAATTTTACAACAAGGTAACTAAAATCGAGCGTTTTGAGGTAACTAGATTTTTGAACTTTTCTAGTTATAGAATGGATTTTTTTTTCCTGATGAACTTATCTGTTTCTGAAAAGAAAACAGCTTTGCATCGATCATAAAACTTTTCTGCTTGTAGTACTCACAATGTGATATTTAGTCCCGGACATTGCATTCCTCATTACAAAAGAAAATTGTGCGCATACTCAGAATTTATTTGTTGATAGTTGAAAATATTGAAATATTTTGAAATAGGAGACTAAAATCCGCTTGTTCAGGCAAGATTTATTGATGTCCTGTGTTTAGCCGACTCCGGGTTATAACTATGCCAACATTAAAAAAATGCGTTGTCGATTTCCGTTTAGTCATGGGGTAAAGAGTTTCTGGGTTCATTTTTTTGAATCCCGAGAACAGTTTAGTTCCAAAATGATGATAAGGTTAGGGTAGGTTTAGTCTAGGAGTTAGCATAACCTCTGGCCTAGCAATCGTATTAGCACTAACCATCCTAAAGGTATTCTGAATCATGCAGCTTAATAAGACCTCAGAAAAATATTCAGCACATTACATTACTTCCTCTGCCTGGTGTAATATATCTTTTATAACTTAATTATATTTTTTTAATTTGGATTCATTACATCTATCGAACTAGGAATACTATTTCCTGGCAAACTAATGACCTCATTAAGAGGATGGGATAGAAAATATGATGTAGCGTTCTCCCATTATTTTGGACCGACGTCATTAGCCTGCAAGAACCCATATTATTACTTTCCCTTTGCGAGGCTTGAAAATATCAAGTTATGCCCGACCCATTCTTCCCATAGAATATAAAGGAGGGGGAGAGAGAGAAGGAGACAGCGTATGATTTTGAATAGCCCTATGTTGGATGAGTATAGAGAATTTTCTATTGTCATGAGCTGCCATGTACCCCCAAAGACCTCATTCTCCGGAAAATATTTATTTGCTGTTGCGTAATGGAGATGTAGAAATATAATAATATTTTTATTACAGAATCATTAGATATTTCACGAGACGAAATAATCAGTTATTATTTCATTGTTAGTGTTGTGATGTAACTATTGTCATTACAAATTAGCAATAAACCTACTTACAGGCAGAAAAACATGTAATAAAATAATGACTATGTAAAAAATTTTTATTAACAAAATAAATCTGGGATTGAAGTGGTTCTATCATTTCTCAATCTATACTGATTAATTTTATAAAATTATGTATAATTATTTCTATAAATTACCGAATTATGTAATTTACTATTTTTTTTTTGTTCTCAAAGTATTCATTTTATATTTTGTTTCTTTTTACTTTGATATTTAGTTTATTTTGCCATTATATATCATAAATGCATACTGAGTGTAAAGCATGAGAAATAAGTAACTTCAGGAGATGATTCATTTCTTCAACTGCCATGTAAAAAGTTAAAATAAATGTAATACAATATAAAAAGTAAAAATAAATTATATAAATATGCTCATGCGAATTTCTCTGTTGCAAAAAGAGAAATAATTAGAATACTGCTGTATTGCAAAAAAAAAAACATAATATAAATAAATTCGTCAAAAGCGCTTTTGAAAAATATCTGATGTAGACATACATAACTTTCTTGTAGGCTTGTAAAAACTATAAATCGGTAGATAAAAAATAAAAATAAAAAAAATAACAGTTTTACATAAAATACCACTTCCGGTTGCCCAATTTAAATCAAAGCCTACTATATCATTTATATTGTTATAAAAGTCTTATATACCAAATTTGAAATGCATTGTAATATATTTTAATATTATTTTTGAAGAAAGTTCATTATGACCTGAATAAAAAATACCACTTCTGGTTTTACAATTTTTACTGAAATCTAGTATGTTATTTAAATTAATAAAAAAATCTTACATACCTAATTTAAAAAGTATTTGTATTATATTTTAATGTAATTTTTGATGAAAATACTCTACTGCGTACAGAGATGTAAAAAACAATTTATGTTTATTCTTATGCTAGACATTCCTTGTAAATTGTCTCCTAGATAATTATCTGATAGACTCTTTTTTTCAATGTGTGGGAAAAGGGACGGATTCCTACAGGCTAGTAAGTCTCAGGTCGTGGTCGTGTTACGGAGCGAGGGAGTGAAAAATTAGACAATGCTTCTTTTATCTTCCTTCCGTCTTCCACAGCTAGGAGGATACTAAGAAACTGGTTGGTTAACAAGAACACATAAAGAGCCGCTCAAACTGGATTATGTTAATACTTAATTTATATTGATTATCTCAATAAAAATGGTAAAATAAATTTGTAGTACAATCTATATAACTTAAATTAGTGTTTTCGCTTGTTATTGGTACTCCTATCTTATCATTATAACTATCTTACGATATCGTCATTTTGAATTAAACTATAATTGTTAGAACATAAGTTTGTATAGGAGCTCCTGTACTACTTTATTCATCCTGTGCGTTGTAACCAAAATAAATCATTGTGAAATGCGAGCTATAAACAAATAAAACATAAAACGGAAGTCTTAGTTCAAAGATAATTAATGAATACTATTTTGTGATTTGCAGTCCTCATGGTGCCTGATTTAGCGAAAAAATGTTCGGTTCGTTATTCACTGCTGTTTGAGACGTTCAATCGAATCTTTCGGCGATGACCTAATAATCCATGTATTTTCCATTTGATATTTGTAATCACGAGGTTATAAAACGGTGTGCTGAAACTGGTGCCATAGGAACTCATGGGAACTTTCTTTCTCATGTGATTGCGACAATCGTTAGGCCAAACCTTCTTGCGCAGCCATTACTTATCTCGCGCCCCGATCCGCAGCTGCTTGCTAACTCCAATGATCCAGATAATATCCTTATTCAAGATAGAACAAGAGGATAACATTAATCTAGCGTAGGCTACCGTCCTAGCGCTGCTGCTAATGACAACTGTTATCTCGGCTACATCATATTAATAGGAGGCACTAAAGAGCACTCTGGTAGTGAGACCATAAACATGATATACTGGCCACAGCCGAACAAATCCAATTCTCCGGGCTACAACCCACCTTCTACTCCACCTCTTATATCTAGGATAGCACTCCAAACGGTTTCTTCTAACTCTTTCCGATCAAATAATTGAGAAGCCCCCAAACCTATAATTATACGTTTATTTTCGATTTATAATAGTAATTTACAAGAACAAAGTCAATCCTTTAGAATGTATTGTAACATCTCGTGCTAAAAACAAACCAAAACTATATAGCGCACAGAATTTTCGTACTAAAAATGTTTAAGAAACTATTTTATGGGAGAGGACGCAAATAATTATACATTGTATGCATGTATAAGATTCTTAATCCTTTTGCACTTCATATAAGATATGCTAGGACTTTATTATTTCTTATGGTCAATTGTTCAGTTTTTATTTATTTTTTTTAAATTGTTAAACAAATATTGAAAATATTTTATTGTGTTTTATCATAACTAAATTCCCAAGCTTCGATATCTCAGAAAACATTTTGCCTTAAGGGGATTAACTTTGTTCTTGTAAATTATTATTATAAATTGAAAATACACGTATAATTATTAGGTTTGGGAGCTTCTCAATTATTTGATCGGAAAGAGATAAAAAAAACTGTTTGGAACTAATTCCCGAATGATGTCCAACAAGAAAATAATAATAATTAAGCACTCATCACTTTATTATTTTTCTATTTTCGAAGCCGAGGTTCGACTAAGGATTTGAATATCGAAAAAATATATCGATATATATATATATATATATATATATATATATATATATATATATATATATATATATATATATATATATATATATATATATCGTATCGATAGTTTTTAAATTATATCGCAATCGCAGTTCGATATATCAATAAAAATATCGTTACTCTTAACCTTCGAAAGAAGGGGAAAAGGGTTTACATTGAATTGAAGTCGAGGCAGGGATGCTGTTGCAATTTTCGGAAATATTATAATATTTTAATTTTTCCAACTATATTATTAAATATTTTTATTTTCCTCAACTTTTTTTGGATTTGAACTTCTTACTTACCTGTTCCAAATGTTGACACAACAATACTTTTTTTTTCAATTCAAACAAAACATATCAATAAAATTCCAATTTCTTAACTCAAAAAGTAGGGATGTGAATATCGATATATATATATATATATATATATATATATATATATATATATATATATATATATATATATATATATATATATTGTATTGATAGTTTTTGAATATATCGAAATAGCAGTTCGATATATCAAAAACTATATCTATCTTTCGATATATCGGGCCTCGATATTTTAAATCTTTTAAAGGCACACACACACATATCGATGTATCTTTGCCGATATAATCAAGATATTGTTTGAATAATATAGATATTGCTGGGACGAGATAATTCAGATGTTGTATTTATAATATCGATATTTCAGTTCCGATATTATCAAAATATCGACATTGTTGACCACTACCAATATCGATATTTTGCTTTCGACATCCCATCCCTAGAACACAGTCACTATAGATAGTACCCCGAACACACCACACCCCATGTATTTATGGTTTTTTGTTTGTTAACACACCGTCCTTGCAGAATTTTTTCTAGTTTAAAATTATTTCACCTTTTTTTTTTTGAAAGTATATCGGTAATATACAAAAAAATACAAGTATAATTTTAAAACTGTGTATGTTAAAAATATCCTTTCTCAATCATCTACTCACAATCATATCTTCCTTAATATAAATAAACCTCTCGAGATTCTGTTAGATGTTGAACTATTGCGGTTGTAGTAATTATGCTCCAGCGAAGCAACTGATACATTTTCCATTTAGGGTGAAGTTTGGTCAATGAAACAAGAGAACCAACATTTACACTATTCAAGCAATAGCGAGTGAACAAACCCGTGGTTGGCCATTTCTCGACCTTTTAGCACATATTCCGTAATAACACTGGAAAGTGTATTTATATAATAAAGTATTAGATTACTACTCCTCAAAATGGTAAAGCATAATGAGCTTTTTATTATTATGAATGTTCTACGAACCACTTTTGATTTAATTCAGTAAAATAAACTATCCATTTAGGTCGACAAGAATTTATTTTATCAAATTATGTTCGTCGTTTTAATTCCTGGAGCCATTTTCAAGACTGTAAAAGAACGCGATTTCAGTTAGAATGTTTACATAGTTCCACTTGTATAGCATTTATCACTGTTTTTACATGCATTTATTATTTCTTATGGACCTATCATGGTTATATATGCAGTTTCATCATTTTATTATAAAACACGTAATTTATATTTCTCATTTTTCCATTCAAGGTATCATTAAGTTTTAATTTGTTTATTTTTAGAGCAAAAAATATGTATTGATGGACATAGTTATATATTTTTATCTTATAATTCAGTCAGTGATATCTATCCTGTATGTCTATTTAAGAGTGACTACTAATGCAAAAATTGTGATGGTAAGGCTTAATGCGGGCGAACATTACAAAATCACTAACAAAACTGAAATAACCAAATCTAAATTGGCTACCGAACTTCCACAACGTTCGTCATAAAATAAACCTGATAAATTTTTAAAAATGCAACAGGCTTATATAAAGAAAATAACATTAATAAACGAAGATTAATTGAATCTATATTTATAACAGAAAATCCCAGCAAACTGACATAGATAATTTAAATACATTTAATTCAAATATACAAAATAAATTTTAATTAGTATACATACTACACCTACTATAGATGTATATGCAGATGTGTATACTGCAGGAGAACATGATTTCAGTTAAAAATATTTGCATATCTTCTACTTGTATAATATTTATCATTGTTATGTGTGTATATATGTATGTATATATTATTTCTTAAGTACAATTATGTTTACATATAGTTTCATCGCTTTGTTAAAAAACTCATCTTTGATGTTTCTCATTGTAAAATTTAACAATCATAAATTTCTAATTAGTTTAATTTAAGAATTTTTTTATATATTTATTTATAGACATAGTTATAAACCACATATAAACAACCAAACATAAATCACCCATACATACATACATACTTATACAAACTTACTTACAGTCAACAAACATAATTGGGATTCATTTGCACTGACCTGTTAATTAAATGGAAATACCAATGCAATATATATATTTTCAATCCATGACTAAAATAAATTACAACCTATACCAACCAAAGATTTCCAATTGCAGTAGGAACGAGGCTTTTGAACATCAGTTAATTAAATGGAAATGCTAATGATATATACACATACATTTCCAACCCAAGGTCAAAGTTATAGAACCATGTTAACCAAAAATATTCAATTGCAGTATTCGATTTAGTTGTCAGGTTGATTTACACTGATGTCTGAATTAAATAGAAATGCCAACGTTCAATTCTTCTTAGATCGTCCATTATTCTTAAAATGACTTGGATTAAATTGGTATGAGTATTCCTTACAAACAATTTTTTTATAGCCAACAAACCAAAACTACACCACGGATTAGAGCTGAATATATAATGGTGTACCATTCATGGTCTTGTAAAATTTGGTAATTAATCACTCAGAATAATAAAAAGAATGAAGTCGAGTATTAGTCACTTTGCGCTTATTCCAACACTATAATTTCCAAACTTTGGCGGGTATGCCAATAGAGTTTAAAAAAGGCTATGATACCAGGTTGCATTAGCTTTGCCAGGTTACCGTTAATAAAATGCAAGGTAGAATATTATATTTGGTTAAAAAATCGACAAAAAAATAATCGCGATGTAGTTAACAAAGTATATTTTTACTGTACAAGCCGAAATTTCGGCTCAATCAAGTGAGCCATCATCGGCGCTATTTTAGAACTCAGTTCTGTCGCCAATTCGAACCCTGAAGATGTTATCTACTGTCATCTGCTTTTATATATATATATATATATTTATTTTTTTTCGAATTCATCTTCTTTGCTATTTTATTGCATTTATTTATAGAATTCAAATTGGTATAATGTATAGAATTTTAAAATATGACAATTTGCATCAGTCAATTATTCAAGCTTTCTTGATATCTGAGATGTAATAATGCAATAAAATTAAAAAGAAAATTTTTAAAAGAAAACATATTTTCTCGGTATTATCCAAATTGATAATTGAGTACGAGTGGAAAATAATTTATTATTTAGGTTTGGGGCAATTATTTTGTTTTTTCAGCGACCATTATAATTAACGACGCAATTACCTTGGCCAATCGAATAACACCAATTAGGGGATACTGGCGAATTTCTGTGAGAATTTTCAAGACCATTTGCGCCTGCGATTAATTAAAGCAACTTAATAATTTTTTTTTGGGGGGGAGGGCAGGGAATTTGCAGTGTACTCCAAGTGAAATGCTAAAGACGAGATTTTAAATTCTTCTAATAAAAATGATTCACAATATCACAATTATCATTTCCGCTACTGTTTAAGGGCTGACTAATTTCTGATGGAACCCACATAATAGATCTATATGCGACCATATAATAGTCCAATGCGACCAAACTAGGTTGGAAATCTGTAAAAAAAACGTTCCTGTCCGTATCACAGACTACGCAAGGGTGTTAAACCCATTTGTCATAAAAAAATATTTAAAATTATAAAAAATAGTGTGTTTAAAATAATACATATATGTATATATATATATATATATATATATATATATATATATATATATATATATATATATATATATATGTATTATTTTAAACACACTATTTTTTATAATTTTAAATATATACAACAATACATCAATTATATATATATATATATATATATATATATATATATATATATATATATATATATATATATATATATATTCTGATACTGATTCTGATATACTTATATCAGAATCAGTATCAGAATATACTTACAGAATATACTTATAGTATATCAGAATCAGTATCAGAATATATATATATATATATATATATATATATATATATATATATATATATATATATATATATATATATATATATATATATACTGATACTGATTCTGATATACTTTGATTCTGACTTAAACAACTGCCGCGAATAGACTCTATATCCTTCTACACTCTGAGAAACCCAAAAAAACACAATATAGCGAGATTCACAGCATTTGATGTTAAGGGGTCATCGTAGCCACCTAGAGCCAGCTGCAGCATGGTTCAAAACCGATCTGGGTGGATTTTTAAGGTTGTGCCTAACGAATTAAAAAAAAAAAAAAATTCCAATTTATATTTTGCTATAACGTCTGTTTTGTTATTAATTTCTTACAAATTATTAACTAATTTCAATAACAATAAGAATTATCAATAATTAAATTATCCACTATAAATTAATAACTGCAAGCATTGAAAAAAAGAAGTTTGGGTATTATTGGTAAGTACCAAAACAAAGCCTCAAGTCAATAACTAACCAGCCAACGTTTCGCCAATTCAGGCATAATTTAGATTGCACATCTCACAACAACAATTACTAGCATTTATAAAAATATTAATTACTATAAAATTTACAGTGAAGGAAAAATGATATATTATCTCCATTTGATTAGTATTTTTTTAGGCTGTTCATATGAGATATACTGTATTTGGGCTGCATTCATGTGATTTTTTTCTTATTCTGTCCTAAAAATACCAGTGCTGACGAAACATGGATAGGTTAGTATGTTGCTCGCATTTAAAAGCCTTTTAAGTCTCTATTTTGAAATATTTCGACTATAAACTGAAAACTATTATTTCGTTCAGAGATTTAACTTAAAATTAAAAAACAGTGGCTTTCATTGGCAGCTAATGATGCTCTTGTAAAATAATTGACTTTATATAACGTTCGTTATGGCAATATCTTCTGCTGCTCAATTATGAAAGCCTCCAGGCTTTCAGCAATATAACTTAAAAATATTTCCATGCGTTCTCTTGCAGATAGTGCTTTTCCGCGAGTTTCATCTGTAGGTGGCAGAAATTCGGACGTTAAAAAACTAAAATATTGCTTGTTTAAAAATGCATCGACTTCTTGGACTTACTTAAAACGCATAAAAATTACCACCTTCAAGTCTACTAACAAATGACACAAGTAAACTGTACCCCTTCTTAGACATAACAAAAAAAAACTAATAAATTGTAACTACCTATCAATGGATAATGTAGCTTCCATTTTATCACATTAAAAACTAAATTAACTGCCTGTCCGGGAAAACCAAGATACAACAAAAAGGCCCTTTTAATAATACCAAAGGAAGCTTCAACTCCAAAACACAGAACTGGTAGCGCCTTTTTAAGATTAAATTGCATTTTAAGCACTGCACGGAATTTGTATGACGATAACCATACATAGCTTGTATAACTATGCAAAAATAAATCATTATAAAACTTGGGTTGTATTCGGTTCTCTTTAGCACGCAAATATTACATGGCAGCACTACATTCACAAAGGTAATGCAACTACCTGATGTAATCCACTTGATCAATAGTATATTTTAAGAAACCATCGGGAACAAATATTTCAAAATCTTTGTCACAATCCATAAATTAAAAAAATGATTACTTTTTCAAATTCCTGTTCTGTAATTGATAATCACGATAAGACATTCCTTAGTTTTCTGTTTGAATATCATAATCAAATTGAATGTTTTTCTAGAATTTTTTTATCTAAATCTTGGTTTACATTCATGTCATGGCAGATTGAAACTCTGTATAAGGGAACAAAATGGAACACATTCAAATCTATAGTCATTAGATTTGTTTAGGCTTTATTAATATGGTATTATTCATCTTAATATTTCCATAAAAATGGCTAAAATAGATCCATTGGATATCACGTTTACTTTAGCCTATAAAATTTAAATGCAATCTCTAGATAATAGAATTTCTACAAGAGGGAACCAAATAAATTAATTGCGTGGAGCTTATCCGAACTACGTGATAAAATAAATAAAAAAAGTTGAGCATTATTTCTGATATGAAGTTTCTTAAGATCAACATACCCCGGTCGTGAAGAAAGTTGACCCCAAAGAAAAATATATAAAAGCATATTTGGGGACGAAGTCCTGAGCAAACGAACCCACCATTTCTGCCCGGCATTTCTTGTAAATTCTAACCTCGGATCTCAATTTTTCTTTTATAAGCGTTTCGTTTTATTAAACATTCTTTTGTATTTAAGTAATCACACATAATTTGTACGTAATATAATAATATAAATTGACACATAAGATATGCCAATTTTCGTCTTATTTCTTACATCATACGATATTACCTATCTACGTTCAGGTTCTGTTTTTAATTTCGTATTAAATATACTTTTTTGTTTATTTGTTTTCCCTCTCAATAAATCATTTTCTTTCAATTCTAGCTTATTAGTAGGATTAGAATTTTTATGCGGTAAAGAATCCAAAGTATATACATAAACATTTGGTTATAATTTCAATAATATACAAAAATTCATGTGAAATATGTTTAAAAAATATTTATTAAACCATGCATTATAAATGCACCAATCAGCATGCAAAATATATATTTTTAAAATATATTAGGAACAAGGGAAAAATCAGGCAACAATGAAAATTAAACCAAAGGAAAACAACTTAAAACTTCAAATTAGTTTAGTGCTCTAGTTAAATTGGCACAAATTAGGTGCATTTTTCGAATAGAAATTTCCTTCAGAATTACTTTGTACCGGCTACATGATCCGATTTCACGAAAGAGAATTACGGCACGGAGATTTTAGCACGTTTGTCGGAAGTGGATTAAGAACGCTTAACGTTCCAAAAATAAATGTTTGGCTAATCCCTCCACTCCCCTTCGCTACCTCCTCCAATTGTTGCAAAAGTAATTTTTTGCCTCCTTAATCTCCAGTGTATCTATAAAAATAAGTAGTTAAAGGCCAAACAGGGAAAGAATTATATTTTCTCAGCCGAAATCTCCTAAATAATTAATAGAATATTTAATTTAGGATCAAATACGTGAAAAGGTAACATATTTAAAAATCTGTAAAATAAAAAGTGCTCTATTTTACTTCAAACTGCTTGAAACAGATTCTGTTCGAGGAGAATCGTAAAACTTTTGCTTTGGTAAAAATATGTAAAACATAAAAATCCTAAGTCTACTTATTAGTTTTATATCTCGATTACTTATTAAAATCATATTTTCAGGGACGTAACTAGTAGGTGGCAAGGTGGCAAATGTCAAGAGCCTCAGCCCATGATGGCCAAATTGTCTTTTATAACAATAAAATAAAATATCTATTTATAAAATATCTATATTTATATGTATTAATACAATATTATATGAAGTAATACAATTAATAACTAGCATTGTACTATTATAAAAAACTTTTCAGAAAGAAGCTTAGGCCTCAAAACTTGTCCGCCATGGGTCTAAAAATTTACGGTATACTTGTACGCAACTGTCTCAACTTCTTCATGCCATCCAACACCATCAGTAGTATACTTTGATGTTTTTAAAGAAGAAATTTGATTATTAAAAAAAATTATTGTATCATGCATAATAAAAAATGAAATACTCACACAAGACTGTCATCTGTGCTTCGGATGACGCGGAAGAAAATGAGGGTGCCTCGGCTGACACCTCGCACTTATAAGTGCCGCTTGACTTCAAGTTGACACTCCTCAGCACAACCTGTTTCTGGTCTGACATCGTGTGCTGGAAATAATAAATATAATAATATCAAAAATAGTTTTAAATAATTATTAAAAGTAAGTAATTAAGCTTAACAAGTTCGATTCCTTAACTCATTACATATAAATAATTATATGTAACATAAGCAATTACGTATAAGTCAATTGTCAATGCTGGAAAACGAATCTTGCTAGCATAAGTTATACAAATAAATGTTTCCAATTTCTACATTTACATAATAATATTTATATCAATAAATTTTAAAGTTGAACTGAATTGTTTTTTTAATTAGTTTAAGTTTAAGTTTTCAAACTAGCTTTAGTGAAATCTTTACTTGAAAAGATGTATCTTCCTTTTTCTTGTCCTGTTAACAGAAGCTAGTATTTAACAATTAGAATTCGGCTTTGACTTCAGCGATAAACTAGCTTCAAAGCGAAATCATGTAGGCAAAAATATCTTTGCATCACACTTAATATTGGTGTTTGATTCATAATAATAATAATGCACGATTTTATTTAGCTCTGTGAACAATATGGAAAGATTTTAAAATAAAATATTAGGAAAAATCATGTGAAATAAAACTCCAAAAATATTACGCTTGGATGTGTCATATTTGACATAGTAAAGAAAAATTATGATAGGAACTAGCTAGATACAACGAGAGGTATATTTGGCTTTGAAAAAAAAATAAAAATAAACAAAATGGAATAAAAAAAAAATCCGATTTCAAACACACCGACATCAATGAAATTGTATCTTACACAACCATGCCTGCTATATCCACAAGAGGCAACTATAACAGTCAATATGCGGATAGAGGTAGCAAATCAAATCCCGCCATCCCCAGATAACTACATAGCCGCTTTGCATAGATAAAAAAGCGCCTTGTAAAAATATCCAATTTACAAAGGTCTTTGTGAGAGAGTCCCTGCAATTCCACTGCAGCCTGTCCCCATATTCCCTACCACGGAAACATTATGGCCCCCTTTATTTATTTTACATATGCAAAGTATTCTTGTTCTAGGCACCCATAAGGTCGGGTTCAACTAGCCATTATGGGGTCCTGAGGGTCTGATAATTTTCTGATAAGTTGTTTTCTGTTTGTGTCACCTTCCTACAGGATCAAAGGAAATCACCACGGATTTTTTTTTTAAGAATTCGACCACTGAATTTTTTTGAACAGAGATGAGCGACCTATATAATAAAAGAGGTAAAAATAATGTAAACACCATTACTAATTACTGATTGTTCCATTATCCGCAGGAAAATAAAGTTTTAGAGAAAACAATGTTTCATCTGTGGGTAACTCAAATAGTATACACTTTATGGTGAATTATGTGCAGATTCATTTATAAGGTAATTTATAGATTAATTACATACAAAAAAAAAATCATCGAACTATGATTAACAAAGATACAGTTCATTAAACTTTTCATTACTTTCTTAAGTTCATCAAATTTTCGATAAGCAATTTTTAACGGAATCTGCATTTCAGAACCCCCTGGTGTGATAGAAAGCATTTTCAGCTATCGGTCTCTCCGTCTGTGTGCCCGTCCCAGGGTTATCTCTTGAACGGAGGATCAGAAATCCCGAATTCGTGACCAAAAATCATAATAGGCTCATAGCCTTCCAAACTTATCCAATAGTGATTAAATTAATCAGTTTGTTATTTGGCGTCGGCACGATGGTATAGAAGGATCGATCCCTAAGTAATCAGTTTGTGAGGGGAGCAGGATCAGTTATTATTATTAGTATTTATTCAATTTTTTATGACAAAGTAAAGAATTTTATTATATTTGTAAAATATAATAAAAATCTAGGAGCTGGACAGTAAAATTATTGAAAATTAATTATTGTATCACTACTTAAATCGGAATCCCCGTAAAAACTTAAATCTTGTTCCTTGAGATGTATTGTAAGTAGATAGTTAACAAAATAGGAAAAAGTTGACATAACTGCATTGATTCGAAACAAGACTGTAATAATTGGGATTAATCGTGAACTCGTAACGTGCTAGAGGCAAAGAAATATAAACCATAAAAGTGTTTATAGAATTAAAGACAGTGTTTGTTTTTATGTAGTCATTTATCGCTCCAGACATATTCCATGCATACTAGTTGAGGTATTTAACCTGTGACTGTAATACAAAAAAAGAGGTAATCAAAAGTTGAGTTCGGTAAGTTTTTAATGCACTAGCTTCAACTTAGCGAATCAGCTCATTATTTTTGTATTTTCCATTTTCTCTCATTTTCTTTTTAATTTTTCTTTTTTTGTTCACTTTAATTATATTTTTTTAAGAGAAGAATTTATTTTGTTAGGTTATTATTTTATTTAATATAATGTAAGCATTAATTGTTTATTTTGTAGAATTATGTCAAGATATTGTTTCTGTTTCATTTTTTCGATTGTGTTATTCTTAAAGGACCTAGTCCCAGAATAAAGATTCTATAAATATTCTATTTATATTTCATTACATTTTTATTTAAATAAAAAAAGCCTCAAGCTGATTGTTTTGAATTCTGACTGAAACGGTAAATGGCGCAAACCCTTAATCAGAGCTATACTAATTCATTTTCACAGTTACTAAATTGTATTAAAGTTTTTATGGATTGGGAATTTTCAACAATATTTTGTACGATTCTACATTTTTTTCTCCCGAAGACGAAAAAATTATTTCATCCACTAATCTACATACCAACACAAAATAGATTCGTTACGATGAAGGGAATAAAATTATATTAAATATATAATGTATAACTAATAATAAAATATATATTTATATATATGGTATTTTTATTTTGAAATATATTATATGTATATCGACGTCGTTTTTTGAAAAAGGCTAAAGCGCCAAAAATTCGAAATTTAGGTTTCGATTTATTATGGGAAATGCCACCTCTATCGATTCCCGCTCACGATATATTAAAAAAAAAATGGTCTAAAATTAATTATTGATGACGTAAGCACCAAATACTGATAACGCTTGCTCGTCACTCTGGCCTGGACCTGTGCTAAAATCCTTAAAACTATATTGTAACAATAAATTGTTTGCCACCTTAATAAACTCCTATTGTACACAATAATGAATATTTAATAATTAAACCTACCTGATAAAATAAAGAAAGAATAACATTTTAAAAAAATATATGGTTATTTGGGGAAAAAACGTTTTGTGTGTTTCAAGTAAAGTATACGAATTGGTGCTTACGCCTTTTTTTAAAAACTACGTTGAAGATACTAAATTGTATTAAAGTTTTTATGGATTGGGAATTTTCAACAATAATCTGTACGATTCTACATTTTTTTTATTTGCCTAAGACGAAAAAAATATTTTATCCACTAATATACCAACACAAAATAGATTCGTTACGATGAAGGGAGTAAAATTATATTAAATATATGATGTATAACTAATAATAAAATATATATATATATATATATATATATATATATATATATATATATATATATATATATATATATATATATATGGTATATATTTGCCCGTATACAACTATTAAAAGCTGCATGAGATAAACTTTACAGAAATAACCATTACCGAATTCTGAGTGACCATACTGCAACTCCACGATAAGACAGTGGCCATGGGATTTGAATAATCCTTCCATGGCCGAATGTCCATTGCGACTGAATATATTCAGATAAGAGGGTAGCTCTTCTCCTGATGGCTTTGGTCTGGGGCAGAGAAAGAAAAATATTGAATGGAGTATTGGATCCGATGGAGCTAGATATTTGATAATTGATTCTATAATTCATTAATTCTGCATACCGTGAATATTAACTAACTTAACATGAATCCTCAAAATATCCTATAGCGGGATATTTCAGAGGTATTCAAACAGGTACTTCATTCCGTTTCTCTCATAATTTGCCTTACTGTGAAAACAATCCAGAATCTCTCCATGGAGATCGAGCACATGAATATTAATCTTCATCTACGAGTTTATTACATTTCCCGTGTAATGTTTACTATTAATTTACTTATCATAGCATATCTATCTGTACTGAGAATTCCCTTCTGATGGCGTCGTATTAATTCAAGGTGGAACTCTATTAATGACGAAAAAGAAAAAAAAAAGAAAATATATAAAAATCGCTCATTCAGGTTAATTATTGTATTTCACAATTATGAAAATTGTGCAATCACTGTATAAATAGTTATATATTCCTGATCATCATATGGTTGTATATAATATGTATTAATAATTAATTAAGCCGCTAATAACACATTTTGGTAAATGCGAAATGTTATAAAAAATAAAATAATGAAGATTAGTAAGTTATTTTGATCGTACTTTATCGCATTAATTAGATTTAAATCCATAACTTTAGCGAAATCATTTTTTCTAAATTTCATATTTTTTCAATCTAGATAGAAGCTTCAGAAATAGTATTTTTATTTTGAAATATATATATGTATATTGACGTCGTTTTTGAAAAAGGCTTAAGCGCCAAAAATTCGAAATTTAGGTTTCGATTTATTATGGGAAACGCCACCTCTATCGATTCCCGTTCCCGATATATAAAAAAAAAATTGGAAATGGGAAGTTTAAAAATTAATTATTGATGACATAAGCAGCAAATACTGACGACTCTCACTCGTCAAACTGGCCTGGACCTGTGCTAAAAGCCTTATAACTATATTGTAATAATAAATTGTTTGCCACATTAATGAACTTATACTGTACACAATAATGAATCATTAATAATTAAACAATAACATTTTTAAAAAATATGGTTATGGCTTACTAAGTGATGCCTACGCCTTTTGAGACGTTGGATATATATACATACATACATACATACATTGTATATATAATGTATATATATATATATATATATATATATATATATATATATATATATATATATATATATATTATATATATAATGAATGAGGTTGGAACACATTCCATTACTCAATCCATCAATCCACATTATAGTAATATTTAATGAGATTGTTATTGATTTGTCTTATTGTGTTTTCTTCTTAAGGCATGATTTTAATTATTAGGAAACAACCATACTGGATAACTCTGTTTTATTTTTTTATTTTATTGTATTCTGTACAGCTCCAACATTTCAAGGTGAAAAAATGAAAGAATCAAAGACTGTTTGTAAATAATTTAAATACATTAATATAATTCTTATTCTTAGAGAAGAATAACACTCCGACTTTCCTGACGATATCACCACTCATAGTTTATAATGAAGACACTTGTTAGCGTTTTCATTACAAGGATGGTTACAAAAGCTTTGTTGTGTCTTGCTATCAGTTATCTATTTATCTTAGATGTACCCAACGAAACACGCATCGAACAAATAAATTATTAAGCAATTTTGTATATATTAGTTTAATTTACTAATACAATTAGTCAATTGCATAATTATGAATAAATAATATTTGTAATTGAGTGAAAAGATGAAAATTGTCAATTATAGATTTAGTTTTATTCCCTTTCAAAGTTAGTTACCCTCATTTTTATGAAGTTATCGCACACTTCAATATGCATTCAAAGTGCATTAATTTCAAGCCAATAAAGTCAAAACCAAAATAAGATGAATCTAATTCAGCAGTAGACCCAAACTTGTCTAGATATGTTAGATATACGGATTTTGGACACTAGGGTATAATGAAAATACAATCAAAATACAATTTCTCCTCACATCACAATAGTTGTAAATTTACATTATAAAGAATATAAAAAAGTCATTCCTCTCAGACGTCATATTCAAGTTGCGCAACTGGCTTGAAAAACTGACGATTAGTGTACCATTTTGGAAGCTCCTTCCTAGATTGAATCTGGAATCTGATGCGCTTGCTTCTTGTCGCACACAGTTGCTGATGCTTGAGTCATAAGTTTTATATGTCTTTTGACAGCCTGCGAATGGCTGGAAACATGGCAATATTAAATTTGAAGCCAGTTTGTATCATTTCACGCAAGACTGGCTCAGACATATGAAGAGCTGCTGCCTGCTCATGTAAGTCATAACAATTTTAACATCCCAAAATACTCCTGGGAATAAAATTTTAATTTTTGGAGTATGAAACGATAATAGATTGCTGATCCGATTGATGCACCTTGCCTTGAATATTCGTCTAAGTCCGAGTTTATGCATCTTCAAATATTTTCCGAATCTGCAATGTTAGCACTTTTCTGTAAAACAACGAAGAAAACAGTTTTGAATTTTCTTTAAAAAATGCAAAACATTTTGCGATAATTCCATGTTGATAGTGAGCACCACTACTTGTGGATTATTTTTAATTTCAAACCAAATTTTCATTTTAAACCCTCATGACGAATTCGGCTTATCGTTATTTTCCCTGGTGGCAACATATTTATTTATATGTCGTAAGTCATCTAGAATGAGCCATTTTACTTGTAACTCGATTCGTTAAGTCATTGGATTACTTCATTAATTAGTTGGCTAACCAATGCCGGGAAGAAAAGAGCGCAAAACGAAAATTTCGGATTACATACTAAAGTAAAGTAGATGTAAGAAACTTCTCAAAATCATTCACTTATATAGAGTGAGTCGGGAGGAACGGGCCTAACTCCAGGAGTGGGTAGCACAGAGGAAAATAATAATAAAAAAAAAATTATGTTCTTATCCGATTTTCATTTGTTTCAATTGTATTGGCTAATTACAAATAAACAATATTTCACACATATATTAGTTTATTTTAATAAATGTTCGAAAATACCACTATTGACTTCTTAACATCTTCGCCTTCGTCTTCGAAGGGCGATAGTTTCCTTCCTGATTGTATCATATCTTCCTTTAATGACTCCTGTAGCATTTTCTTAATACGTTGAATTAGTGCATCCCTAGTGTCTACTTTTACTTTGTATGCTTCATCTTTGAACCAGCCCCATAAACAATAATCCAGTACCGTGAGGTCAGGAGATCTCGGAGGGCAATTAATTGGACCGCCTCGACCAATCCAACGATCTGAAAACCTTTCATCAAAATTTTGCCTCACCTGACAAGCGAAATGAGCGAGAGCTCCGTACGGCTGAAAGTGCATTTGCATTCTGTTGTTTAGAAGAACATGCTCTAATAGTCCTTGCAAAGGTCAAGATCACCTTAAGTTCGCATAATTTCATGCTTCAGCTGCTGCAGTTTTTTTTTTTTTTAATTTAACGAGAATTTCATTAGAAACCATCTTTCTTGTTCGACTGCAGCTGATGAACTAAGGCTTTATTGCAAGGGTCAAATGTAAAACAAGCTTACTTAATACTTTACACAAGATTATTAGTTACTGGTAAGCATTGAATAGGTTTAAAGTGCGTATTTACATCCTTGGATAAAAGATTGATAAAACGTTCATTATTTTTAATACACCCCATTATTTTTATTGATTTACAGATCTTATCATCTCTTATCCGGAATTTTGCATTATCCAGAATAGCCCTCACATTATTCCGGATAACGGGTTCTATAGCAGTAGTAGGTAAATTTTACGAAAAAATTCAATCTTAAAATAGAGAAGCTAGAAAGTTTATTTTGACAAGTCTCGTTTCTGTAATCATCTCTGTTCCATCTTTTGCTCGTATTCTATGTGAAATACTTGGTAATTCTTTTCCTGTTTTCATACTGCTGAAGCTTATCAGAATCAAGTTTAAATCGATTGAATAGATGTCGCTTTAGACCCGACGTGGCAGATTGAGTGAAGGTGTTTTAATCAGAAGGGAACTCGAGGTGTTCTTATCCTCTAAAATAGAGAATAATCGGCTCACGAGACGAAGAGGATGCACTATAAAGTAGATGAGAATGGCGAGACTGGGAGATAGTGGGCGAGGTGTGAGGGTGATCTAGGGGCTCTGCTGAGGTCACGCGACCAGTCTCCTGCGATGCATAGCTCTGCCTTCCTAGCAGCCGCTCACCATTAACATAGCGGTCGATGGCCACCATAAGCTCTTTCATTTCTTGTCGAGAATCGAAGTCCAAGAAGACTATCTCATATCTGCTTTTATCTGTTGAAGTGAAGATGAAGTTATACAATGGAGTATAATGAAGTTATACAATTACCAAGATGTTTCGATAAATCAAAGTCTCGGAAATTTTTAATTAAAAGTCCTTTCGACCTTCTAATTCGTTTCGATTATAATTCTTTGGAAGTTATAGAATCTCTTTATAGAGTTCTGACTATACATTTTCCACGTGTATCAAAATGTATCTGATCGAGGAAGAAAAATCATAAGGTTACTTCTTAAATCGACAATCTTCTTTATCAATTGAAAAGCAATTTCTTCTTAATGTACAAGTTAACTTCCTTTTATGAAATTTTCAAGCGATGCCTGAAGTTTTGCCAACCACACATACTATCCCAAATTCTCAGTAAGAAAATCAGTAAATTGCACGAGAATATTGGAATGCTGCTCACAAGTGATTTTATACTAATTGCTTGACAAAGATTTACTATTATTATTATTTATTGTATTGATTTTGTGAATAAAGTACAAATTTCCGTATCGATATTATTACACGTTGTTAAGCGTATGTGGGATAAGTGCGCACTAGATTTTACAAAGTCATACTCAAAGTAACTCCACAATCTTTATTTCTGAAACTAGATTATTATTTATTATTTATTTATTTATTATTTATTATTATTTATTATTTAGAAACTAGATTATTATTCTTCTTCTAAAAACGTTTCTAAACCGATTTGAAATAAAATGTTAACCATTATGTACCCATAAACAACATGCTAATGTCCAGCATATACTCGTACAGAGTGATAGATTCTCGTGATATTTTGAATAGAAAGTTACAACTATTAATAGTAAGATCGCTTCAGTTATAAATATAATATATTTATAATAAAATCACAACAGATAAAGTTCAACTATTACGTGATTAGTGAATCAGTACATTAATTTAAAAAAAAAAAATCATTTTGATTTTTCAATGTTTGAATTTGAGTATCTTTTTAAGATGAAAATTTCTTTTATTATTTAATTTATTTTTACTTAGATTAGTATTTTAATCACTTTTTTCTTTAATTAGTATAAGATCTAAATCCTACAAAATTGATTGGTTATAGTTTTGGTTAAATTTCTAACAATTTTTTATTTAATTTTGTCTCACATAAAAAAAAATAAAGGTAAGGTAGATCCCGTCTCAACTAGAGTATTATCATCAAAACTGCTTCGACACGATTCCTGCCGACCGTCATACTCCTTCTGGAGCGGTCAGGATGTAGCAGTATAGATATGACCTCATACATAGACTGCCGAGGATTGCCAAACAGAAATATTTCCCGTTCTATCGCCTAAAATTAGTACCAGCAGCTGCGCTAGGCAATACCAACGAACGTCTAATTTTAAAGGTATCTTGAAGCATTGTAACACTTTCATGTTTTACATCGTCAATATTTAGTTCAAATTTGGAAAAATAAAAACCTTATATTTAAATTAGGAATTGATATCAACAGACATTTTATTTTAATACCAATAGGAAGTAACAGTCAGATAAGCAGATAGCTAATTAGCAAACCATCACTTATCATCAACCCTAATTATAATTGATGGTAATTGAGTAATTGATAAAGGATGATCCAGTTTATGGGTGTTAGCTGCTACTCGTAAAAGGTCAATGGCATCTTCAATCAGGTCAATCACTTAAGATACAAAAGCGGTTAATACCCAATTAATAATTAGAAAACCTTATCATAAACAAGAGAAGTAGATTCAACAAAGTAAGCGAAATGCGTGATAATAATATAAAAATAACTCATACCTTCATCAACAACATCAAAAATTAATTCGGCTTTAATTTATTTATTAGAAAAAGAAACCAGTCAAAAAATTAACAATCAGATAGATCTTATGAGCTATCACCTACGAAAAGAAGGAACTGATTTTCAAAAGAGGCTAACAATTTTCAATAAACCATTCCAGTCAACAATAATATCAAAGTTATGATGCATAGATAAAGAATACTATAAAATTAAATAAATAATGATGAGATTTGTTATTTATTTTAAGATTTAATGTAATGAAATAAAAGATTTATTAAAAAAAAAGAAAATAATTTAAAAGAAACCTAAATTTTAATAAAACCTTAAACTGAGAGGAATTATTTGTAGAACTCAATGGCTCCATATGGGGAAAAAAAGGAAAATTAATAAACAAAATAATTATTGAGAAAAATTCGGCAAAATTATTAATATTTTTACTAGTTTCAATGCGTGCATTTAAGAGGTTATGTTTATTTTATTTTATATAAGTTTATTTTTTGTATTAAGTTTATTTTGCTGTTATTTAATTTTTTTTTTAGTTTTCTGTAAATATGGTGTGAATAATTTCTTAGAATCACTAATACCATTGTCCTTGCCGAGACGGAATGTAATATTACTAAATAAAAAATAATAAATACAAAAAAATACTAGTATCAATACTAGTAAGTAACTGTGATAAATTGTCAATCATTAGGCAGGAGGGGAATTAACCTTGGCTCACCTTTTGAGAAATCGATGGTTGAAATATTAAAATGTAATTATATAATTGTCAATTGAAGAGATGAGGGTATGAAGGCGTTATGTTACAAGTTTAAAGTTTTGAGGAAATGAAAGTTTTTTGTCCTCAAAATCAGAAATTTTCACATCTTGTTTTACGTTTTAGATATCAAGCAACCTATGTCTGTTTAAATCCATGTTACGGACCTTTTGATGAAATAAAATCCGATTTTGATGAAATGTTCAGGAATTGTGCCGGTTGATTCTACCAATGTGGTCCCATAATAAATTTCATCCACTACTTTCGGTTCAGCACCCGCAAACAAATTTTCCGTTGACACACCCATATTTCAATAAAGACTCATCCGATTTGGCCAAAAGTTGGAGGAAAGTTCTCGATAGTAAAAATAGTCGATTTGTGTAGAAATGTTCCCATGTCAATTTCATTCCCCAGTTTCGCTTAATCAAGAACTTTGGTTTGTAAATATTACAAGATAAGCGCATAACGCCTTAATTCATTAGAAAAAATGAATTCACGAAAATTCCTTGCATGACCTACTCATTTTCAATTTTAAAAATTGTCTTCGATTGTATTTGTTATTAATTCAAATAAAGTAAGTGTGTTAAACTTCAATTGTTTTTTTTATTTGTTAAACCTTGTGAAATCTCCAAACTTATTTACATGGTCCAGTGGTTATGTCGCTAAACTCATATAAATGGAATCAGTATAGTTTAAAATTGGTTCAAACTGTACCATTTCTCATTGAGTTATTAATTATTGAGATATCCTATCAATCCCTTCTGACACCGGATGGTTGGCACCTCAAAGAAAGAATATATATACAAGCATTCAAAAATACCAAAAAAAGGGTAGGGATAATCTTGGCCCGTTCTATGAGTTTCCCCAGGTAAACCCCAAGTATTCCACCTGTAGTAGAACATAGGTCCTAGATCTTAATGGAAGGACGCCGCAGAGAATAACATCAACAATTGCTCTCCAATCTTTATAATAATTGATTATTTAATAGTTTGCTTTACTCGCATAGATTCATTAAGATTAATTTATAAGAGAAAAGGCAAATATGAATAGCCTGCAGTGGAGTTACAGGGGTCTCTAAACAAAAGCATTTATAAATTAAATTTATTTCGAAGGCTCTTTCTTGTGTTATACGTTTTATAATTGATATTCTAATAAGATTTATTAAAATATGAATAAGTATTGTAATTAATTTATTAGCAAGCATAATAGTGTTTATTAATCTAATTTCTTAATTAGAATTCAGTTTAGGAATTGTTTTTTCTTTTCTCTTATAAATTAATCTAAATGAATCAAAGCGAGTAAAGCAAACTATTAAATAATCAATTATTATAAAGATTAGAGAGCAATTGTTGATCTTATTCTCTGCGGCGTCCTTCCATTAAGATCTAGGACGTATGTTCTACCACAGGTGGAATTGGCTTTTTTTTGTATTTATTGCTCAGGTGCGTGAAAAAAAATACAACTTTTCCATTCCTCAGTTAACGTTTATTTACCTTCTCAAGACACAGAGAGCTTTTCTAAAAGCAACTACAATTTCATTTAATGTGATATGTTTTATTTATTTCGAGCTTATAACTTTGTAAAGATTTTAAATAGAAATTTTCTTAGTTGATATTTTTGTCAGAAAATTCTTATTCATTTATTTTATTTTTCTTTAATCATCCTCCCCTCCCCCTCCCTCGATCTTAAAAAGTACATCCACGATCATCTAAGGAAATTCCACCTATAAAAAGGTAATTTTTTTTTTCAGTTTATATGTATAGATTTTTTGTTTGAGATTAGGCTTTCTTTATTAATTAAAAATCTGATTATCCTTATCTGAGTATCTGAAATCTGAGTATCCCAACTTATTTATTTTTTATATTGCCAATGGTTTGGCCCTATTGGTCGTTATCAAGGGCGCACCTTTAAAAAACTACAATTTTAACAGGAAAATATCAATTGTAGGCTAATGTGCCTAATCAGTTGACATCCGCATGATGGCATAGAAGGATCAATCTAATTAGGGATTGATAAATTATTTGACAGTTCTATAATTTATCAATCCCTAATTAATGTGCCTAAGTCTTACAACAATATAAAAGCAACCTTATAAAAGATTAGGATTGCTTTATCATTAAATTTCAGTGATTAAACATAAGCAGAGCTAGTTTTACATTTTAAACAATTACAATTAACAATTTTAATTTTTTTCAATATTATTTCTTGATTAACCTAATTAAATTTTTCACAATATAATCTTAGTCCTAAATATGAATTATCTCAAAGCCAACAATTTAATACTCAAAGTATTCATCTGATTTTAAATTTTATTACAGTTTTCTCTAAAACGGTTCAAACGATTTTGATTAAACTCATTAGATCAATGGATAATTAAATAGACTTTAATATCAGTTTTGTCATATCCTCATCAAAATATTCTGGCAGGGTTTAAAAGCCGAATTTTCAAAATTACTTCCTCCAAAAAGATGTTTATATTTTTTAATTTGTAATAATTAGCCATCACTCATTATTAGTAGTAATAAAAAATGGATAAATATAAACTATGAAGGAATTTGATAATTAACTAAAGAAGAAAAAAGGAGAAATATTTTCCCACGTTGAAAATTAAAATCCGGAAATATGAGTAGTTATATTGGAGTATAATATGCCGTTGGAAAGCTAAAGATTTTTGAAAAATGGAGAGTGACAAAAAACGCTTTTATTTAAGTGATCGTTGTAGTTAATAAGTAGAATTTTTATATTATTAAATTTAAAATAAACATTTCGGTGGAAACTAAATAGAAAATTTAAAAAAAAATCATGTAGCTTAGTAAGTGAAAGTTGTGTGATGCACGCACGCATCGCAACAGATTTTTATTTTTTTTTTAATTTAAAACAAAGTCTAATAATATTAATTCTATATATAATTAATTTTGGTATGCGTATATTAATATATATATATATATATATATATATATATATATATATATATATATATATATATATATATATATAGAATTAATATTATTAGGCATTGTTTTAAATTAAAAATAGCTCAGATACCAGTACCAGTAACGTATATCTTATTTTAAATTCTTTGAATCAGTTGAAGAAATTTCAGGTAATGAACTGAGTAGTATCGAAACATCTTTATCGATCTGCAACTATATCGATTAGGTCAGACCTAGGGTAACCACCAAGAAACGTCATGATTAGCAAACATGACAGCTCCCTGCATGTTTCTCTCCCCAAACACCGTTCGTCACTCAACAGGCATTCTCCCACTAACGCTCCGGAATGCAATCCGGCCCTTACAATTATCTGGAAAACTTCCAAAAATATAATTTTACGAAACGTCATTTCGCTTTACTAAAATTTAACATTCACGAAGTCAACATCAGACTCAGAAAAACTCAGATCCTTGGATTGTTAAATCTTTGTTTCTGATTTTATTTTTGTTAAGTGTTTTACAATATTCTCAACCATCTAAGGTTGAAAGAGTTTTGTAATCGGTGGAAAATTTGAAAAAATAATTTCTAATAGTAATCTAAGGCTATTCATAAAAATAAAATAAATAAAGCATATTATAAGGACGAAAACGTATTTCCCAATTTTATAGGTTTTAGTTGTTTTAAGATAGTTCTTTTCTTTTCCAATTTTTTTTTTGTTTCAAATCGCAGAAACACCGCATAAATTACCGAACTAAAACTTTTATGAACTCAGTTCTTTCCCCTTATCTAGAGCCCCTCCGCCCCTCTCCTAACCACCGCGACGCAATATATCACCCTGGATGATATTTCAAGTGTGGTCCTGACAAGTACTTCCAAACTACGATGTGTCTTAATAGAATCTAGTTGGTTGGAGTGGGGCATTGAGTTGATGTATAACGCCCCAGGTGCGATGGAAAAACCGGGAGCGACTTCGCGGCTTTCCCTGGTAACATTTGTTATTTTCGTTATGGCGAGACGTTCTCATTTGTGAGGACCAAAGAAATTTTCAGGTGTGAGCTAAAAATTCATTTTCTCAGAATATTCTTAAAACAGCACTGTATTGCACTATACAAAAATATTTCTTAGGTACAAGTATTTATGCCTCTATCCATACTGTGTCATTTTTTCTCAGAGCCCGTTAGCATTGTTAATTTTTATTTAAAAACAAAATACACTTTAAAATCTTTGTATACATTCTGATTCCTTTGGAATTATCTTGGTAATTTCGCCAATCCCTTGCCACCCAATCATATTTAACAGTATTTAAATCTCACTTTCCGCGCCTATGGCTTCTCTTCCCTGCACCTGCTTTATCTAATTTCTCGAAACGATAGCGATTCTCTTAAAAAGCCTTTGTAGCCACCTATTCTGTTTTAGCAGATCCCACGATCAAGATCCCTTTATAAAAAAACTCGCAGATTCAGTAGGGTTGGCTGTAACCTTCACGTCACCTGTTCATTTTAAATTAGCTTCACTAGTAGTTATTCTGCAGCACTTACATCTCTCTGATCTCTCATTAGCTTATCCTGTAGTCTTTTAGAGTCTGTGCGATACAGTCAACTGTTTATTGACCATTTCATTTAAAGATAAAACATTTATTATTTTTTACTACAAAGGATTGAAATTAACATTACTAATCACCCTGGTGTCAGAAGACTTATTACCGCTTAATTATCTCCCTCTGTCGAGATACGACGGTAAAAAATATAAACAGAGGAAGCTCGTATATATCAGTGACCAAGATTTTTCTCATTTGTTATATTAATTTATATTTGTTTTTATATTTATTTATTTAACTCACTTGGGGTCATTGAGGTTGATTTTAACAAAATGCGAAAGAGCTTTGTGTTATTCTAACACCTTTTCACCACTACTCCATGTCTCAGCATTTGAGAGGATTTAAATATTAATATAATGTTTATTCAAAATTCTAATAATAAAAAAATGAAAAAAAATGTTAATATCTCGTCGGTCTCATGTTAAACTCACAAATGTGAAAAATTCGATTTTTTGGTTTTGTTATTTTTCGATAGTATTTAGGTTGATACAGCCTGTAGTAAAGTTACGAATCTGTTACGGCATTGGAAAGTCCCTAAATCGTAGTTGCATTTTAACGAAAAATGTCTGAACGTCTGAAGCTTCCATGTAATGAATTTGGGAATTATTATATATGTAAAACAATGATTAAACGTAAAACTATGAATGAATGAATATTTTTTATTTCCTTTTGGGGTATAAAAAAGAGAGTTGGATACAATGATGATGGCTACAATGTAAAACTATGAGATAAAGGAAATACAACAACAATAAAAAATATAAAATAATCAACATCGGCCCTTATTCACAGAATGTTTTACCTATAGGAAACTAGTCGTAAAAAACTTCTTTCTTTTAATTTCATGAGAAGTTCTTGTAATTATTTTTATTAAAGAGCAATATCTAACTTCCAAGTATAATTTTCTCCTTTATTTAATTAAAGTTTCGAGGAAATACTTCCTCATCATCATAAGATTTTTTTCTAAAATCAACTATTATTGCATCTATCAACATCAACATTTCGTTCTAGTTGGTAGTTATTTAATAGTTGTTATATGTTTAATCATTAAATGTGTTAATGTATGCAATATTTGTTGATTTTAGAAAAAAAATGTTCAGATGAGGAAGTATTTCCCCGAAACGTCAATTAAATAAAGGAGAAGATTATAGGAAGTTTGATATTGCCTTTATATTGTCCTTTAATAAAAGTCATAAAAAACATACATACTGTCATCTAAGCACTACCATGTCGATATAAGCATTCAATAGGGAACAGCAAGGCACCAAACATTTGTAAAATATTCCTGTTTATTATCCGCCTTTATTACATTAGTAATTCCAAAGGGAATAACTGAAGTAATAAAAGAAGAATTACAACCGTCGTATATTCCTTGAGCTGAGAAAGTCTTTACTCTATCCTTCGCTATCAGTTCCTCTTGAAAATGGCGGAAATAATGGAGCGAAAAAAAAAGAAGCAGGAAATGAAAAAAAAAAAAAAAAAAGAGGATTAAAAATTGAGTTGGGGCAGTTTCTGGCGCTGCTTGCAGCCGGCATTTTTATCGTCCCATATGTTTTGGAGTAATGGTCCCTAACCAAGGGGATCGTCCTTCGACCACAAATCTTCCCCGTCGTCTCTTTCTGTTCGTATTTATAGCTCGTCCTCAGCGTGCTCCTGTATCCGCCTGTCAGCGGCAAGTCCCCTCTGCAACGGCTCTCTGAGTTACTGTATCGTATGAATAACATACTCAAACGATTTTATGGTAGATCGGTGTCAGTAAAACATTGGGCACGAACACAAATGATACCTGAACTATCAAAAGATAGAGGAAGTGGGAAATTTAATTTAAGAATTTTGAAGTCAGTTAATGATATAAGAATAATTTTATATCCGTCCTTGGCTGTTCCGATTCTTTGGTCTCTCTGTGATGCAAAAACTATTAATAGTCCAGGCGAGATATAAGTAAAATATATGAGATATATAAGATATAAGTAATGAGTAAATATAATCATTTTTTGAAATAAATTACAACGATACTATTTCAGCTTGATGATTAGGAAAAAATTGTAGAAACAAATCTTATATACTTTAGATAAAATTGGTATGTAGCAATATGAAAAAAAAATCATAAAAGTGGTAAAAAATATTTTTTAAATATGTGAATTTTTTTTTTATAAAGAATAAAAAAATAGTAGGCAATAGCATTTAAAAATACGGAAAAATGAGTTTTAAACAATTGAAGTCGGTAAAAATCTTTTCGCAAAAACAATTAAAACCACGAAAAAAGGCCATTTTTGGTAATTTTATTACAGAACTGTTAACTATTGCAGGAACTTGTTTTGGGATTTAAATTGTGGCTTTTGTTAGTTTATATCTATAATAAAGTTATATGAAAAAGATTTGAGCAAGGTCCAAAATGGCCCTAGAGTCATTTTTAAAAGCCCTATTTGTTCCCGAGGAGTTTCTCTACAACCCTATTTTCATGAAATATATGTGAAGTTCGAGTAAATACCTAAATAACGTCTTTGAACATAGGACTATTTATCGCAACAGCCCAGTAAAGGTGAGGCAGCGTAGGGGAAGTGAAGAGGGCAGGGGAAGGCTCTCTATCATTTAGCAGTGCTCGATGCCCGGCCGTCAGAGAGCGTTCCCCCGCCCTCTTAACTTCCCCTCCGCTGCTTCACCTTTACTGGGCCGTTGCGATAAATAGTCCTATGTTCAAAGACGTTATTTAGGTATTTACTCGAACCTCACGTATATTTCATGAAAATATGGTTGTAGAGAAACTCCTCGGGAACAAATAGCGTTTTTAAAAATGGCTCTAGGCTAGGGCCATTTTGGCCCTTCTCCAAATCTGTTTTCGAGATCACCTGTTTTTACATCCTCTCAATTTTTGGGAAAAGTTATTTTTATTTTTGCAAAATTTGTTTATACTATTTACCTTCTAATTATCACGTTGAGAAAGTATCTTTCCAATTTATTTTAAAAAATAAACTATCCCGGCTGAACTATAAATTACATGAAGGATCATGAGGGAATAACGATCGAAGTCAATATTTTGTGGAAAAATAATTCTACGTTTTCAATTTTTTTCCGAGATATAATTTAAGTTGTTTTTTTAGGAGCTAAAATATGTTCAGTTAACAGACAAAATATATTTGTTCCCAATATTATTTTCACACAAACCCTTCCAAAAATGTCATTTTTTACATCAGTAAATTTTAAAAACGGAATTACCAATGATTTGAAATTGATCCTTATTCCCCATGGCCCTTCATATGTAAACCGCTAGAGGACGTCGCTGGCGTGGATTAGGCCTAATAAAATATATAAAACGATACACCAATAGTACCTATTTGAATAGCTTGTCGTAAAAAAGATGAAGGTTTTAGGGAAGTAGAAATTAGAAAGACTATGTGGCCAGGGAAAGAAACCAACATTTAGACAAAGATAGACCTATAACATAATAACTGTACTATTATTATTAACATAATAACTGTATTATTATAGTACATTTGTTAATTTGTTAATGCCTTGAGAACATCTTAAAAAGGCTTGTTCATATTTGTTTTCAGTTCACTTTTTTTCATATTAATACATCTCATTTCTTTCCAATATCAGAGGGAGAGATGGTTCCGTCCCGGACACTATCGGATGCACTTAAGGTTATTATGTATAGATTATTAAGACGACTGAAAAAATAAAATATTATATGCTGCTACCTCTCAAACTGAGAGTAACTCGCTCTCGAGAGCTGTATTCACTTGTAGATACTGCCCAAAGTGTACCCTGCAACTCTAATGGGTATGGCATATAACAAGCACCCCTCTCCGAGAGAAGCTCGCTGAGTACGAAGCGGTTTCATTTTCTGAGAGCACTCTCAAGTTAATAATCAATTTTCAACTTCTATTGTCATACACATAGTTAATAATTTATGCCGATCAAGTGGGAAACTGAGAAAATAATTCATCCATACAACTTATTGAATTAATGAGAGGCGCTGCACAGTGGGACAGAACGCCCTACCTGGCATGAACCGAAAAATTGGATGTTCCCTTTTGAAATTTTATTACTGAGGTCTGAACACAGCAGGAGCTGGCGGATCTCATGCAGACATCGACATGCTCCTCGACTTGTTATGGAATTGCACCAGCTAGCTTCAAATTCCGCAGTCTCATACTATCTTAGAGTGTTCCTATTAACAGTTCTCTGATTTTTAAACCAAGCTAATGTGAATAGTTTCTCAGGTTGCAAGTAATTAAATTTCATATTATATCAATTTTTATCTTTCTTCGAATATATATTATTCCTATATTATTTATTTATATATATATATATATATATATATATATATATATATATATATATATATATATATATATATATATATATATATAAGAAAATCTAACTAGAAATGTTCATTTTAAAATTTGTAAAATAAACCTGTAATATTTTAATATTACTAGATTTTTTTTATTAAAATAAAGATTAGAATAAAGATTTTATATTTTTGTGTAGACCATTCATACATCATTTACGTTATAAGTTGTTGTAAAATTACGCACATTAATTTATGCCACAAATTTAGCAAATCTGCCCCATTAGAATGATTGAGTGGACAGAATTATGTTTTAAGACTGAACATTTTGCATTAACCTGAAAATTGTTTCGATGATGAATTTGAAATTGTAAAGTAATCGAAGGCTATTTCTCAATCGAGATAAACCTATCTATTCGTTAGGAGCAATGCCTTAACGGTTGTCGACCTTTGTAACTGATTGCCGTTGGTTGGGCGAACTTTATTCCCCTCTTCTTAGTTCTGACCTTATGTTAGGGGGTTATTTAAAGATTGAGGGCCAGTCCCGCCAGTTAGACAACATTAATCCTTTTCTTAGGATCGGAATCATTTTGGAATTATATTAAGATATGGGACTAAATAGATAAATCTTAAGAAAAATTATTAATCTCTATAATATTTAAATCAATGTTATATAGTGATATATAATATAGTGTTATATAGTGAGATATATAAATATAAAGTAGAATTAAAATTAAAGTAGGAAAAACATCATAAAACAGCCATACCTATGTACAATATTTGCATAGCCTGGATAACCCCAAACCAACATTTTCTCCTCACTTTCGAAGGCAAAAGCAGGATTCCAGATGATCTCATCGCTTCTCTGTCAACCGATTGACAAAAAAAATGCCGTCGAATGCCAGAAAAAAATTAGCGACGGCGCCTTAACCGTAGACGCTCAGGACATGAATGCACAGAATAGGCAATGGCCAGAGCTCCATTATATGTACTTACAAAAGGTCTCGGAGCCACTGACGTTTCAACCTTCGAGGAAGATTGTAGGAATGAGAGGAGCTATAAATTGATACTGCTAAATATAATATTTGTATAAGGTCAATAAAAATGGGATCTTAAGGTCATTGTTGGGTGTTGTTTGTAACGTAGAATGAAGCGTTCGAAGCACTTTGGACTGAAAGAATTGGACGAGTTTGATGTTCGCAAATTTTACTATCCCCCACTCTACGACTTCGTAGGTCTAGACAGGTTTGACGATTGCCTTATGAATTAATAGTTTCTTATCAATTTAAAGATGAGATTTATGTTCATATTAGCCATATCATCGGTTAAGCTCCTGTCTTTTAAGCCTAATATGTGGGTTCCACCGTTTTCTTCTGTCTGAGAGGAAGCCAAGATACAGGACTTCTGAAGAAAGAAACGTTTTGGAATTAAAATGGTTACTTTGTTGGAAGTCGAAAAGATATAGCTGCCCTTTGTGTCATTGAGGCAGGAACTAAATAAATATACTACTTACAAATACTACAAAATTTTTACTATAAGTTATAGTACTATAAATATTAAGAACAATAAAAGAAGCTCCTTAGTTAATAAATATCAATGCACCAACGTACGTCAATCAGCAATCGATCAACAAAAATCTCTGTTTCCGTCATAAAATACACAAAATATCGACATTTATAGATGAAGTATAATTTCGATAAATAATTTAAAAAATATTATAAGAATGTATTGTAGCTTATTTAATTCTTATAGGAGATTTTTCAACGTTGAACCTGAATATGACATAACTGTAGCTGAGCCCCCCTGGTAACGAATTCTAGACATGATATTCGAAAAAAGTAAAAAAAAAAAAAATTTTTTTAATATCGTAGTAAGCCGACGTAATCAAACAAAACTATTATTATTATTTATTATTAGTTTATTTTATCATATTAAATAATTTCGAATTGCAAGGGAAGTTAATATATTATGATAAATTAATTTTTGAAGGGCAACTTCCCATTGATCATTAACTTTATATTTTAGAAAAACATTTTTATAATGTTGGTTTCGACGTTTCGAAGTACTTATTCGTCATCAGGATCTTTTGTTTTCTTTAAATTACATAATGCTCTCCCCATGTCCCGTCAACTGTACAATTTTATTTCGTCGCTCCTTACTCGTTTTATTATAAAAATTATCTGGGGAGTAATTATTTTCTTTTATATCCTTCTCGCACACGTAAACCAAACTGAAAATAAAACTGTTTTTTTTTAAATATAAAGTTAAAGATCAATGGGAAGTTGTCCTTCACAAATTAATTTATTGTTTATTTTATCTTTATATTTTTTATTTCAAAGCCCCATGTGACATGTTGTTGATTTCAAGGATTAATGGAGTGGTTTGGATCTCAATCACGGAGTTATTATTTACCGAGGTCATCGTTTTTATATGGATCGGAGTTCTGCAGCTCCACGGGTAGAGGTGAATACTAATAAATATATATATGTAACTAATAATTAATAAGGAAATATGATAAATTAAAAAGTAATATAAAAATATAACTGGGATTGTTCTACAAATATAAAAGAAAAAACGTCGATTATAGGAGAAAAAATTGCTTTTTCCCTTGGAATTAAAATATGAAGCATAGAATTTGGATGTAATGGCTGAACTCAGGATACCAGGCGACCTCCAGCTTCATGTAGCCTTCTTATGGCATGCGGAGATCAGCCACGGGCGACTTCTTCATACCTTGTAAATGGAGAATCAGACTAAAAATGTTAGAATGATTATACACCAGAGTCATTCGACCTATCATAAACTGTGCATCAGTTACGAGGGGGCCGAAAACAACGGGAAAGAACGTACAAATAAGACTAGAAATATTTCAAAGAATGGCATGCCAAGGCTTGACAGGAGTAGTTGAAACAGGCTACACAGCTGCCGTGGAGGTAATACTTATTATTGCTCTATTGTCTTCTTGGATTGAGAAAGAGGCTCTAACAAGTGCACTGAGACTACGTTACAGTGTATCTGGAATCATAAACCAGAAAACTACTCCGAAATCCTAAATCAGCTGAGGGAAATAAACATACCCTCATGTGGACCCCGAAGGCAATGAGATAGCTGATTTCCTAGCAAGGAAGGGCTCAGAAACACTCTTAATTAGCCCTGAGCCATACTGCAGCATATCTACTAGTGTAATGAGGAGAGAAATGGATTGCGATGAAACAAAGATAAATGAAACATACTGGCAATCAAAACCTGGTATGAGACAGCCCAAATTCTTCATCAATCTGTCAGAGGAAAAGGCTAAATTCTACCAAAGCCTAACAAAGAATGATTTGAGAACAATAAAGGGTCCCCTCACGGGTCTTTGCTCGCTAAAATCCCATCTAAAAAATATAAAACTATTGTAAAATTTCACTTGCCGTCTGTGCCTAGAAGATGAAGGCAAAACTTAAAAAGGCAGAGCACATTCTCTTTGAATGTGATGTCCTTACCTTCTACAGACTGCAGTACCTATAACAGGCAATACTTATATCTGAAGATATCAATAGATCTAACCCTAACGGATTAATATTCTTCATAACAACCATACGATTCCTCTGGGATCTCACTAAAGATCCAAAATGGGTCGTGGTAAGGAAAGGCCTGTCAACCCTCAGTGTAATAATAATAATAATAATAATAATAATAATGAGTGAATTCAACATTTTATGGGTTTCTAATTACTAAGTTACATGTTAAATTTACTAGTAAATTTGTTTTTAACATTTCGATGAGTGAATTTATTACATGGAATGCTCCAAGTTACAAATTAAATGCACAATGAAAACATGAAGCAATTAGTGACATTTGAAATCTATAATGTTTCATGCGACACGATTAAATTATTATTCTCTATATTTGAATATAAAGTTGATATTTACATTTAAAATGTAAAGCGTCTGAAATAAATAATAATAATTTAATAATAATAATAATGATAATTTATAACAATAATAAATAAATAATAATAATAATAATAAATAATAAATAAATAAATAAATAATAATAAAGCGCCTAACTAATCTATTTGTCGATGGATTTACCATGAATATTTTTAATCCGATTATTAATCATCAATCAATAGCATTTAAATAATCACACTTAAAACTAATCATAAGAACTATTAAGACCACATTAAAATACTAATCATTCAGTTATAATAATCCTTTGGAAACTGAACTATTTTGCACAGGTCCCAAAACCGCTCTTACATGAATAGTGAGTCTTCCGGATATCTTGTATGCAATTACCCCTCAAGGAAGGAGCGGGTGTTTACTGAGTACTATTCAATTACACTAGCAATCTCATCAAAAGGGATGTTGTAGAAACGTAGGCTTGAATGTAATATTTAAACATAATCGTCTAAGGATCATTTTTAAAATAAGAGGAGGAAAACTCCAGCTTTAAAAATAAAAATTTTACAGCCTTGTAAAGTCGAACTTTGTAAAATTTAGTGCGTGCTTGCCCCACATCCCCTACCTCTTCTCATTAAGAATTTCTGAGTTAGGTGCGCTGAAGAAGAACTGGAGGAGGCTACAAAATCGACTGTACCACCAAAAGAAACTTCATATTCTATAACTAAGACATACAATGTCTTATTATGGAATTCTCATTTTTTTATTTATTTTTTAAAATTACTTAAAGTTAATTTGCCAAAAGTTTCGCGATGTTTTTCTTTTTACTGAAAAACCTACAGTTGCCGTGAAGAAAACTGTCTAACCTGTATTTGAATATAAAGTTGATATTTTACATTTAAAATGTAAAGTGACTGGAATAAATAATTATAATTTCTATTGTACATCCTAATTAATCTATTTGTCCATGGACTAATATATTTAATATATATTATATATATATATATATATATATATATATATATATATATATATATATATATATATATATATATATATATTAATACAATAATAAATAAATTTAATCCGATTACTAATCATCAATCAATACCATTTAATAGATCACACTTAAAATTAGTCATTAGCTATTAATGCGACATTAAATCATCACATTAATTAATGTGACCTAATCATTCAGTTTTGCATATCAATGCCATTGATAGTGTCCCCCGCCCACGGAGAATCCCACACACCGCTTATCAAGTCCTACCTACGGAAATTATAGCTCTGTGATCATAAGATTTTTTATGAGTAATCAATAAGGTAATAGCACTGTAACTGCAAAACCACAAAATATCATTTTTAAAACCAAAGTTAGTACTTATCAATACGACAACCTAAAGATGACATAACAAATAGAAATAGTGCACCGCATTTTGTAAAATACCTCACCCACCTATTTTTAGCCTTTTAAAGGCGTTACTAGGCATATTTTTCGTGTTCGTGTTTGATATAAGATTGTTTTTTGATTGTTGTTTTAGTCTTTTTTTTTTTCTCAACTGCTCCTTATAACGCTCCTGATTATTTTAGTGTCTGGAGATTTTCTTTTTTCTGCAGATATGCATTTTAAGGGTGTATATAATATAACTCCAATGTCTGTTAATGACGTTTGTTAACGTTACATTTATTACAAAATCGTTTTAATCTTTTAGTAACGAATGGGAACTTACACTGTGAAATGAAATGGCAATGATGTACTACGGTGAAGTGTAATAAGTATAATAATAACAATAACAATTACGTAATAATAATTGCATATTATAACTATATCCTTGTATAATCAACCACTGTTAACTATAACTATAAATATAAATAAACATTTTAAAAATGCAACTTAAAGTCAGTTGTAACTTGTTGTAGCGTTTAAATAAAAAAAAACTTTATAATAAAATACCACTCGCTCTATAAATTTAGTTTTCACGATATCATTTGCCCTTGAAACCATTGGCACGAAACAGTTTATAATTGCTTTGGTTATATTGTAGCTCAACCTGCCCAGGAACCGTAAACGTCCGAAGAGTATAATGATTTAGTATGATAATTAAAAGGCTAGTAAATAAAAAATAAAATAAAATTGGTCATTAATGGCAAGGGAAGGTGCGATAAAGTCTTTAAGAAATCGGAATTGATGTAATTGCCTGCGGGGTCAGGGTTAGCCGGTACACGCGCGTCTTGAGCGTATGGAGCTGGCACGCGAAAATGATTTGTGAAATGAGCGTTTGTAGTATGCAAATTAGCTCAACGGTGGGTCTTATCGGCATTCTGGTGTCGATGAACCGAATCCGCTATGAGCTGTATTCCTCAACAAATCAGAATATGCATCGAGGTATTTGTGAAATGCAGAATCTAAACTGAATTACTTTTTTTTTTTATGCTAATCAAGAGTCGTTGATGGAAGTTCTTGCAAAATAAAGTTCTTACAGTCCAGGGGTTACCAGACATAATTTCACTCCGTACTAGCTTCCACTTTTCATATTAATGGATGTACCACTATTATTGTGAGGCTAATATTGAAGATTCATCTTCTTAAAAAAAATAGAAACTGATTTAAAAAGTTTATTTGACAGACAAAGCAATATATATTAGAGTAAATTTGCACGAGAAAATATTTGCAATAAAGGACCCGGCAGTATTTTATAGAAAATGTGGTGTCAATCAAATGGTCTGAAACTTTACAGAAAGCTATTTTTTTGTCATTCTGAGCAAAAGTCTCCGATGGCCATACAAATTCTATAATTCTACAAGATTTTGAGTTAGTTAAGGTCTCATCTAACTTTGTATCTTAATACTTACGTACTGGATACGATAACGTATTAAACGATGTATTTATTTCATTTCATATTAATTCAGATGTATATACCTGAAGATAAAAGCATACAAATACAAAAAAGTAATATAAGCAAAAATAATATAAATTTGAAGTGATTTTTTTTTTCATTTTTCCTTTTATTTTACATTTGTTTTTAAATACACTGTATCGCATTCTCCTTAATGTAATTCCTATAATATTTAGTATTCTATTTTTATTAGGTTCTATCTTGTTTTGCTTAGCCCTAATCAAGACCTACATCGTAGGCCGAAACGACGACACATATTAAAATAATATATTATCTTCTTGTGTGTTTCTTTTCTGACCGGAACACACACCCCATGTAGCATTTTCTTGATCAGCAATATATCCATCATGAAATATATTTCCTGCCATAAGTTAATATATTTCATTATGTTCTATCTTTTGTTGAATCTCCATTTTCTGGATAAAAGGCCGGAACGTTGGGGATACTATTCCTCTTCGCCGACGGTTACAGTCTATGGGAACGACATCTTGACTGAGGGCGAACTGTCAGAAAGGATATTACAAGCGATAGAACTGCCTCACTAAATGTCAGGACGGTATCTGAATACTTGGGGCGCACTACTTTATCAAAAGTAGAAGTTCTTTATAAGTTGATCGTCCGCTGTCAGACACAGCCCTCGCCAGATCGTCATGTCCTCGTTAATTGCTATTCGCCTCCAGCTACGACAATTATCTGTTGAATAGCAATTAATGACCTTTGTTGAAGAATCTTCCAACTCGAGGAGGTAGCTCCAGTTAAATGAGAGATGTCTCGGTGCAGCGTCCGACTGCCAAGAAGCAACCTTATTATGCTCTCTTCAGGAAAAATCTTAATCAGTTTAACTTTTCGCTCTTCCTTGTGACGGATTCCGGAAAACTTCATTTTTTTAATATGTATGCCTCGTTTAAAACTTTAAATCTTAACTATTATGTTGAATTTATATTTAAAAAATAAAAATAAATAAACTTACCGCACCTTATCTAGGTTATATTGGTTTTTGATTATATCGGTGTTTGCGAAAGCTTCCCTTTAAATAAGATTTTCGAACCCTCACATGAATAATTCCAAATTGGACTACATTTGTCGTTCGTTTTTTCTTTCTAGAGACATTGCTTGAAGAATACGTTCTCTGATATGAAGTGGTGCCGGAAACGTAATTTATAATATGAAAGTCTTACATATAAAAATAACACAGGTCAACAAATTCAAACTGGAAATATTTTGTGGCTCTAAAGCCGAAAATTATAAGCTAATTACTACAACACGTACAGTTCTTTATTTTTTTCCCGAAAAAAAAAATCGTAATGATGGGTCAAATTTTGCAATATTTTCAAATATTCGCCATGTTTCGTCGCCTGATAACATAAAAACCAGATGAAAAACTAATTATGTATTTCAATATGCATGTTATATGCAATAAACATCAAAATTAACCGAAGTTTTCCAATGGTAGTTTTGACAAAAAAAAAATTAGGAATTAGATTTCTAATTTTTGAGGTTGTGAATCCGAATATCAACATTGCCGCGCCCTACGCGTGATGCATCATCCACAAAATTTAACAAAATTGCAAAACTTCGGTTCATTTTGACGCTTATTGCGTATAGTGACGAAACATTTGAAAAAATTGCGAAATTTGATGTATTTTATAAATTATAAATTTGTAAAAAACTAAAACTAACATAATTATGTTTCTCATCGATTCGTAATTTTTACGATCTAATATTTATTTAATATAGTCATGTAAACCGTGTTAAATCTATGCAAATACATTACGGTGAGTGGATTATGAGAATGCAAAGCATATTATACAAGATGTCATACAACGACAAACTAAAATAAGGCATATTTATTGGACCTCAAATAAGGAAACTTCTAGGTGATTTCCGTTTATATTTATTTACATTTTCACTTTACCTGTTTCGAAATTCTTGTTCTGTGAAAAAAGGGGCCCTGCTGTTTGCTTAGAAGTTTGCTCAAAAACGCGCTAAATCGAGAAAGTTAAATCTATGACCACACTGTACATCATACAAATTTTAATACTCTAATTCTGCCTTATGTACAAAAAAGTACATCTTTTTTAAGTTGTAAACTCGATTATTTCAATTTATATTGCATTTAAAGCTCTGAGCGAGGCCCCAAGTTGTAGATTACTCAATAATCTAAAACGTTCATAAGATTGTATTTTTTGATACAATGCCTCCTTCTAGAGATAAATGAAAATTTCCCTGTAAAAGAGCAATTTTATGCATTTTTGGGTATTTTGCGTGCAAACGGCGCATCCTATCAAAACATCCCTCCATATAATGTAGCCTTATAATTGTATCATCTAAAATATTGGGTGATGCGGGGTAGGTTCATTTTCGGGGAAGGTGTATTGTCTCGTTAAACCCAAACACTCAACTGGCAAGAGCTCCTCTTTACGGTGCATGAAACCTAAACACTGATGTATCAGAAATCAGCCACTAAAGTTCGTCAAGGTGAATTATAACGAGTTGTAAATATATTAGTTCCAATCTGTTGATAAAGTTGTATCTTTCAACTTTTGCAGTACAGCTGTATCCGTGTTTATCTACCAGTGATCTTCATATTTTTTTTTGTCGTAAGCGGAACCTACAGGAGCTGTTCTTCAAAATACTTTGTGATTAACAGTTTTCTCCTTGACAGTTTTCTATTTGCTTAGCTCTTGTCCGCAGTCACCCAGCAAGACTTGATAGTAGAGGCATGTGCAGACCTCTGTCAAGTGACAAGTGTGCGTGGTTTACACTTTTCCTAGTACTTGTTTGAACATGTTGTAAAATGTTTGAAACATGATTAACCATTGTAAAAATATATTTTTTAAAAATTAACTTGTTATTAATGAAGTTGCATATTTATCCCGTTTGATAATCCAAATTTTTCACTTGTCCGAATCCCTTTTTTTTAATTAGTTCGGGTCAGTGCGGATCTACAGTATATGTATTCGTGTATTTAAAAATTCACATGCCTGTAAATATTTTAAAAATACCTTATATGAAATAAAAACATCATTTCCATCGTCGAAGAGCTAACTGGTTAGAGATCGGTTACTAACTGTAACCACCGTAATTCATTGGCGGTTTCCTACTCTTACCCTATTCGATAAATTAAGCGATACCGCTGGCACGTCGGATGTTGAATAAGCCCACGCAGGGGGCATTCGGCGGATTAGCTAAATCAGGTTCTAGTAGCCTACTATCAGCTGTTCGGTGAGAGATGAGTCCCGGCCGATCCGATCAATATTTTATGCGTCAGTAAAGTGTCTCATTACTTTTGGATTACAAAAAAATTTGACCACATTAGAAAGAAGTTATGAAATTCGTATATTCGTGATTTGGAAAACGTAGGGTTTTCCAAATCACAAATATTATATTTTACACCTCATCCGCTTAGGTAAAAAGGATCAAAATATTCCTAACGATGTGACTTAAGAAATCACAACAGGAGAATATAGCAGAAATCTTACTCTGATGAGGAGTGTATGGTCACAAAAAGATATGCAGTAGGCGGATGAAGAGTAAAACAAAATTTTTGTAATTTTCAAAGGCCTACATTGCTTTGTTATAAAGACTGTTACCCTAATAAATTAAATAGAAGATCTATAATTTATGATATACTAGCTATGTCCCGCAGTTACACCCGAGTTAAATTTGTATTATCTCCTAAAATACAGCATAACCTTAAAAGATTGACCTATATTTTTTTGTCTACATGTTTCTAGGAATAGGATCTAAACGACAATGAATTTTTATAAACTGCAATAAAGTTTCACTTAAATAAGTTTCTAGTTTACATAATTTTTTCCCCTTTACTCTCCTATTTTATTTGTAAAATATTGTTGTCAAGCAGATCTCATACTCATTAAAAAGTTTTTGAAGTCAACTTGCTTCCACGATTATGAAGTTGGACACTTGTTCTCTTTGCAATTTATTTAGGGTGAAATTATAAAGGCCAAAACTTTCCTTAATACATGTTATACCTAACGCAAAATGGATTTTTCAAATTGGACTGGAAAGAAAAATTCCTGAAATGAGCACTTTCAAATAACAAATTCTTCAGGTTTATATATTATTATAGAACAATATTTTAATATTTTATTGTATTTTATATTTTTTTATTATGTATCCTACATCAAACACCACACTAATTGATGACGATGGACGAGTACAAATAATCAATACAGGCACAATTTTTAGTACTTACACATACTTTTAGTACATACCTACATACATATTTATACATACTTACACATATTTTTAGTATTTACAGTCAATGAGCCTTATTTTATATTGCATTATGTAATTATTACAAGTGAAATTATATGAAAACCATTTCACTGAAGTGAATAAATCTAATGGTATAATTGGCATCAGCATAAACTGAATGAACAAAAATATATATAAATTAAAAAATAACTATAAGTATCGAGGTTTTTTTTTTCTATGGCTTCAGCTTCTTTTTCAATCTTAATCTAACTACTAGTGCGCGTATCCTCTTGACAAGCCAAATGAAATTTGTTCAAGCTGATGTCCCAGCTCAAAGAAAAAAAATGGGTGGAATCAATGATCTTTCAAAATAAAAGTAAAAATTAAGTATATAATAACAAAGAAATTGATGGTGGGTGATCGTCCACATCAATGTAGCCGACCAGTCTAGAGGACAATCTCCCCAGAACCTCTGCGGAACTAGTACGGAAAATCATTTTATTTTTCCTTTTTTATCCTTTTTTTCCATTATCTCTCTATTACGATTGTTTCCTTCTTTTTTTTCCTCACTATTCCAATCAACCATTTTTTTAATGTTATGGCAAAATAAAATTTTGTATTCAATCAAAAATTAAAACTTTACAAAACCGCACACGTCATAAATAAGAATATAAAACTATAACTGAACAATAAATGGATATAGTATAAAAAAAAAAAAAATGTTAATAAAATATTATATAATAGGAAAAAATCGGAATATCCCCAAAACAAAGCCCTGATTCTCTTAAAAACAATAAATTACTAACCAATTAAAATTTCTCCAATTAAGGCATCATCAGGACAGAAAAAGACTAGATCACGTAAATGCAGACCAAATTGAGTGTCGAGATGATGAAGGGATGAGCTGTTTGGGCCGTTTATGTGAAGTGTACTGTTTTTAGCAGCCTAGACCGGCAAAACGTTGACTGGTTAGTTGCTTTTGAAATCTTCCAATATTATCCTAACAATTATCGTTGTCCCATTCAGCTGCGATGTTACAATATTCAATATAAAAATATTTACTCACGTCTACTTTGATTCCTTGTATACTGTAGGATGACTGAGGAGGGTCCAACCGAGGCACGTATCGGTAGAACTCCTCGTTGTCTTTGTACCATTTGACTGCGTAGAGGTTGTCGTCATCTTCAAGTTCATATATACACTGCAAAACTGCCATCTCTCCCCTCAATCTGTACCGTGGAACGTCAACTCGGAATAACTTCAAGCTATAGCAGTCTGAAACAAAAAGTTGAAAGCGTGAGGGCTCGTAAATAAAATAAATTTGTAATGACATAGTTAAAAAAGGACAAAGAAATAAAAATAAAACTTGAATAACTTTGTACATAATATTCGTAATATAATCACATTTTAGCTTTCACGAGTTTAATAGTATATAATTAATAGTAATAACAATTAATAGTCAATTAATAGTATATATCGTTCACTTAAAAGAAGAATACCTACCATAATATGAAAATTACTGTTTTTGCTTTTTTTCGCTTTGAAAGCTTCTAGTGACGTATATTTCAAATGCAACTGTAAAAGTGCCACTTTTCCCCGTAACCCTGGAAATGGACACGTGAACTATTCTAAAATGATGGGATATATTTCAATCTATATTTTGAGAGGGTTGCAATTTAGAGGGGTTTTTTTCCCCACGTTTTGACCACTGCCTATTAACAAAACGACTAACCGTCGTTATCTAGCAACGGACCGAAAATTTGCCTTTTTTTGTCATAATTTGTGCATGATTAGCTGCTCATTTCACTGCAACCAGATTCCATATGTGGTATACTGAGAGCCAGTGCGGCCATATTGTTTATTGGAAATTTGGCTGTGCTTTTTGAGTTAGAGTCGACGTGGCCCACCAATTTTTCGACTTTTTGAGAGTTACTGCAGCGTCTACATCGTAGCAACAGCCCACAATGCTATTGCAGTGGGAACTACATTCTGCCTCTGATCTATCGGGGTAGCACGCCTTCTCTTCAAGATTCCCTCGTTGAGCCACACAATTGAGCTAGTCTGTAATTGTTGACTAACTTGCCTGTGAATGTATCTATTATTTTTCATCTGTAATACTAATTTAACAAACAGTTATAATACATAGTTTGTTTCTCTGTTGTCAGCTCTCTATTATTAGTTTTATTTTTATACAAAGGTCGATCATTTCTTATTTATATTCATTATTTCATTCATACCTTTCCGTTTTGTTAACATTATTATCTATATCTTTTCAATCATCAAATATTCAAAATAAATATTTATATCTGGGCAACGTAATTTCTCTCTGGGACTTCATTCAAAAGACCTGGTCATTTCAACAAGAATTTTATAGTATTGTAACAATAATAATTAATATTGATTAATAATATTAATTAATATTGCAAACAATAATTATAAATAATTTCTTATTTTTAATGTTTTATTATTTAATCTTATTCCAGTTAGATGGCCAAAATGTATCAATATTTTGCTTTTGTAAGAATGGCTGAAAACATCATTATTAATGTTGAAAATATTATTTTGCAGTTCAGCACATTCAATAAAATATTTTGCTTTGATATTTATTTTTACTAATTCAATTTACTATTTACCAAACAATTCATTTTGAAAAATGTTTCTTTTTATGTAAAAAAAAACATTATTTATAACCTCTCTCATACTGCGTAAGCGGTAAAAGAGATGAAGATGATTTTTTAATAAAATCATAATTCACAATTTATGATTATGATTCAATATTTATGATTGACACATTTATGATTATGATACAATTTATTTATGATTCATGATTACATGATCGAATAATGCAAAATAATTAAACTTCAAATGCTTCTTCTGTAAAATTTCACTTTTTCTTATTATGACACTCTTCCAAATGAACAATTTGTGTGTGATGGCACGAGTATATAGTGGAAAACGGGTTCGGCTCCGTGAGATTGTTGTCAATGCTCAACTCAATTGTTCTTATTGAAATAATTTTCAACAAAAATTATCTTAAACTACTATAATGAATCGATTTGTAGTACACCATATAAGTCAAATCTAGCATTTGTAAACAAATTAAGAAAGAATAATTTTTTTTTGCTACTGCCGTGGAAAATTAATTTGATAAAATAAGCATGTAAGATAATGTGGGGCAATTAGTTTTTGGGGGTAAATACGTAATTGTCTCGTTAAATCCATACACTGAACTTGTAAGAACTGCCCTTTTGGGAGCATGAAGTCTAAACCCTAATCAATCACAAATTGGCCACGAGAGTTCGCTAAGGTGAAGGTATAACAAGTTGTAAAGGTATCAATTCCAACCTGTTGATTAAGTTGGATCTTTCAACTTATGCTATTCAGCTGTGTCGGTGTTTATCCAGCGCTAGATGTTTTATTTTATTTTTTTTTAATTTTTGCGGTAAGTGGAATCTTCAGAAGCTGTTCATCAAATTACTTTTTCATTTCATTTCGATGATTACATCAGGGTAATAATCCTTCGGAAACAAGCTATTTTGCCCGTCAACCGTTACTGCTTCAATAATGAGTCTTCCAGATACTTTGTACGCACTTATACACTAAGCACTACTAAATTGAATTACGACTCTCCTCAAAATGGACGTGGTTTAAACGTGAGCTTGAATGTAATATTTAAACATAATTGACATAATGAACATTTAAAAAAAAAAGAGGAAAAGTCTAGCTTCAAATATTATGATTTTGACAGTCTTGTAAAGTCGCACTTCGTAAAATCTACTGAGGACTTACCCAATACGACCTTACTATTATTAAGGGTCCTAGATTTAGCAGTTAATAAGGGCGTAACCATTCTTGAACAACATTTATTCAATCAAATTATAATGTCAGCATCCACGTTCAGCCACCAGGTTTAATCCCCAGCCCAGTGGACCACAGAAGGCTCACTCGACACCCAAGTCGATCACCGGTTGATATTACAGAAAATAAATTTTTCCACCAACTATCGTATTGGACAAGGGTCTTCGGAGATAAAATTAAGTTATAACAAATAACAAAAAAACATTTACAAACTGTAAAAATTAATGTTATAACAAGAAAGTCTTCGTTTATGACACCTGAATCGACAATATAATTTTATTATACTAAATTTATAGATAACTGGAATAAAATATTTTATAAGAAATATGCTTTTTGGCAAAATTTGTTGAAAACATGTTGTCCTAGGTTCAAGTCTCGTGCAAACATAAGATAGAGTCATCAATTATTAAATTGATTTCAGTCTTGGCTAACTGGGTCGAAAGCTCATTTTAGCAAGTCTTGTTAAAATGTCTTTACTAATTATAACAACAGTAGTCTTCGAGTAGTGTCATAAAGAGTAAAAATATAAATTCCAAATACACATAACAAATAGATATTCATAGTTTAAGATATGCTTCTATTAAATCATTTATAAGACAAATTTATATTTATATGAATCATTGCGCATGAAACTACCATAATATTCCAACAGCTAATCAGCTTAACCAACCACCCCTAACTAGTAAATATATATATGAATTTTGTTGCATTTTTTAATGCAAAGGAAGAGAGAAAAAAAAAAAAAAGATGAGCGTTTATCATATTTTTAGGGATTGATAAATTATTTGCCAATTTCTTATCATAGCCAAATATAAAAACACAGCACCTAATAATAAAATATAAATTAACAAACAATACCATAAAAATTCATCATTCTTTGTTTCCAATTAGCGAAACAAGAAGGATAAGCCCATCATTAAATTTTCCGTCTCATTTTCAAAATATCCACCATGCATCGGCTAATTGTCAATTTATATGTAAAACGTTTGTTGATGAAATCACTGTTTTTTAAGAGTAAATGAAGCTTAAAAAGTATATATACATTCCGGGTAATAATTCATTCTGAAAAAGTCTCGCTTAATTGCCCGTTAATTGGAATGTTAATACAGAAAACAAATTAATTCTTTTTTTGGATATTTCCTGTTATAAAGTTTCTAATTGTCATCCATTCAAAAATTAATTGGAAAATAAAATAAAATTTTAATTAGTTTGAAAAATTATTACAACTAAAAAAAAAAGGTTTTAAAGTCCTCTTATATATGCTTTATGCAAAAGTAAGAAGGGGGCTTTACTGAAGTACTCAAACTGCTATTGACCATAAATGTGATATATCTCTCGCAATACGGGTAAAGTTACACTATATAAAACTTATACCGAAGTGTTTTTCCTAGCCTGATAATAAATTTTAAAAAATGTGAACTATAAAAATATTAATCGCACAAAACATTTAAGTGAAATTGTTATATGTATAAAATGTAGGCTTATATGAGTACAAGCGATCCGTATATGATCAAATTGAAACTCCTATATATAACAAATAAACAAACGGAAAATTTCAAATTAATTTAACTAGTTAGAAATATGAAATAAATTAATTAAAACTATGCCTTATTCAAGTGTGTTGCGATATAGAGGTTTGGGCATGTATATCTTGTTTCAATATCAAACGAATCTATTAATTAACACAAACATTTGTGACAACTGTACAAAGCCTTAAAACAAAGTAATTAAAACGGGCAATATTTATATAATAAATTAAAAGTGTTATTTACTCTAAAGATAAAATAATGCATGATGATAGTTGCATTGTTAACTATTTTATATATTTTAGAATATGTAAATTTAGGTATCGGAATCGTCCCTGTCATTCCATTTCTGCGGTCTATGGAGGACATTGTTGCAAGAAATCCTGAGACGATACATTTAACACTAAACGCATAGTGTATATCAGTCGGAAAACATGTATTATTTTTTTAAAGAAGGGAATACATGGTACTTGGATATTTGTTTGGTCAATGAAAGATCTCCTTAATAATTTAATATATATTATATAGTAAAAAATATATTTATACAGCGGATGAGAAAGAGATCCATTCAGTGAATCAGAAGATGCAATTAGCATAGTGAAATATTTTACATAAATACGTAAGGATTATAGTTTGATGAAAATCTAATCATTTAACAAAATAGAAAAGTTACCAATTGCCAACCATCAAATAGCAACATCTATTGATTGGTGTCAAGAATGAACACAAAAAAGTATTAAAAATGCGATATTAAATAATGAAATATTATATTTATTTCAAAATCAATTAGTGGAGGTTTCTTCAGTTAATAATGCGTAAACAAATCAAAACTCATTGCAAAAAACAAACAAAAAAAATATATCAATTACTAAATGACTACTAATAATAATAATTGAGCCCATATTGCAATAAGGGACCGGCCGACATTTTTGTGAAACTGTGGTTTATAAGCTGTATCGATATAGTTTAAAAAAATATATATTATTTAAATTTTTATTTAAAAAAAATCCTTGTAAAAAATTATTGGTAAAGATTATTAAAAAAAACAACACAATTTTACGAAAATGTCCGATAATTCCTTATATTTTGCTTCAATTATGCATTATAAATCATAAGAAACCCTGACTTACATGAAAATATAACAATATATAACCAATGTACTGTATAATGAAGAAAATAATATAATATAAAATAAATAATTTGAAATGTAAGGAATAAGAATACTCCACAAAGAATAACTATACTTCTATAAATGGTATTATGAATTATAAATAACTAGAAAAATAGATATATATATATATATATATATATATATATATATATATATATAAATAAAGGTATTATAAATTTAATGAAACGTAAAAAATTAAAGTTGTTTATGAGAACACTTATTAGTAGGTATTTGGTTATTATAGCCAATGATAGTTATTAATAAGTATATGTTTTCAGTTTTTCCATTTTGTATTTATTGGTTAGGTGCAACATTCTGTAAATAATAATAACTTGTATGAAGTACAAATGAGATTTTAAGCAAAATATATAATTACATGATAGATAATAATTAGAATATTTATAATACATAATTAGACTTTTAGTTCAATAAGAAAAAAGTAAAGAAAATGAGTTATTTTTCATTATATCACTTGATGGTTTTGAAATCAATTGGTTATAGGATATATTGTACAAGCTCTATAAGATCTATTTTGTAGAGCAAACTCCACAAAATATTTATGAAACTGTTGCTGTCATTCCAATGAAAAACTACCGAGTATATCAGAAGAGCGGGGGTATTATTGAAGTGAAATTGGAATAAAGTTATCATGAGAGACAAAAATAGCGTCACAAACAAATACGGCGATAAAACTGCTCTAAATTGAGGAAGGGTGAGAGCCATAGATCGTCCTAAGCAGTTACAAACAGATCACTTGCTGATTTGTGGCCCTCGGACATCGCCGCGCTATTTTTCATTCATAATTCTCGCAGTGGAAAATTATCTGTTTTCCGAAGTAGGTCGTTCCAATTTTAACTACTTTTTTTCAAACTTAATGATTTTCCCGTATTAATTTAATTTAAATACTTAATTACATTGACGTAAAGAATGAACTTATAAATATCAATTTTGTTCATAACTAAGATCACAGGTTACAAAAATTGGGGACTGATTTTTTTTAACTATTTCCTTGCTGCGATGAGAAATATTTTAAAATTATTTGAATATATATATATATATATATATATATATATATATATATATATATATATATATATATATATATATATATATATATTCATACGAGGAAATATGAAAATTCATTATGATAAGGCAGAAGCAGCTCGACATTATGGCGGTTTACAAACCGTGCGCAAATGTGAAAGGTGCGATTATGGGCTTTGGTATGAATGCAAGAGTAGTGACTAGGAACAGAAAGCATTATGGTCCATGGGCGGCAGCGGTGGTTCTGAAACCGGCAGTTGGTGTGGTGAAAATGGATGGATTGCGTGACTCACATTGGGTTGCTGTGTAAATGGCTACGAAAGTGGGCGTGGTGTGTTGAGTCAGTATGTGGTTGTCAGTATTCACATGAGTCGAATGGATATCTGGAACGAATGGAAAGGACGGAGAGTGTGTCAAGAGAAGAGAATGTGATCGCTTGTGTAGAGGGAAGTGCGAAAAGCCCAAAATAGAGAAGGAATGTGCTGGTTCGATGAGGTGAAGATATGTATACTCGTCAATGAGTTTAAATGGATGTTGTTGAATTATGGCAAGTTTCCAACATTTTCTGGTCTTAGTGGAGGAAGCTGAATTAGCCTGACCTTACTGTAATGACTAAGGAACAGGTTAAGGAATTGGTATGTGAGAGAATCTACGTTCAAAATGTATAGAGCGTATATGTGTGTGGAATAGGTGTGAATGAAAATATACAGACACGCACAAGAGGATACAAGACGAGATTTATTTTTGCGGAGAGAAGACTGGAACTTCGACAAGGAGAATCTAAACAACGTCTGAAAGATTATAGAGGAAATGATGTAGTGAGTCTTAATAAAATCAATGTCGACCGTATTTGGAAAATTACGAGTATATGCAAAACCTAATGACACTGAACTGAAATGACCCTTAGTCATCCTTCTACGGAAAACTATAATGGTGAAGTTCATTATCTAAGTTTTCCTGTGGATTAACTGTAGACTCCGACGAATGATTGACGTATTTTTCATGTGTAATGCTATGTTCTCTTTGTTCTCGTTGGACGAAAATAAGATATGAAAATGTAAAATAAAATAAAAATTAAAAATTGAATCCTAAATATACAAGTAATGACCATAACTGGATACAATTTTATAATTTGCAAGTTAGAGAAGCAGTCTATAACATTCGCATTATCGCGATGAACTAGGGCATTAACTGTTATAACGGACTACAACGCTCGTTATGGGGTTCATATTCGGTGGGCTGTGGCCTAGGTACGCTGGACTATTAACATGTCCCCCGACTCGATATTAGTCACTCATGAGATCTCCGCTGTCCGGTCGCATTTCCATTGCTCTATTCGCCGGCAGAATGCATTAGTGGTCTGGCATTATCATAGGCGCATTTAGTTGATGAATGAATTAACGTTGCTTTGTGACGGTGGTACAATAGCGCTGAAAACAGGCGCTGCCACTGGTCATTTAACAGCGGTGGATGGGGTCGCATCCCCACTGCAAGCAATTGTAATGAATTTTCAGTACGATAGGTCATAAGTAAAGTCGATATTAAATAATTTGGTTAATTTTCCTGTTTATTGTAGAGGTCCGTAGATGGTGAAATGGGTTGATTCCTATGTAGCATTTGGTGTTGGCGGATATCAAATAAACGGGCTTGCACAGAAATTCGAACTGACACATTTTGAAGGGCTCGTCAAAACAAAACATCTCTAGAAAAAAACTGATTTTAATTTCAAAAGGTATAGGGAAAATAATAGTAAGTTTTAAAAGTTATATCAACCAAATGTCGGCCGATATTGACGTTAACTAACCTGGATTTCCCGTCATCCTTCCAGTGGTTTCTAATAGAATGGCAATGATTTTTTGTCTGCTTCTCTTATTTCAATAATCCCGAAAACAAGGTCGATAATTAAACCAGAGCACGAACAAATAATTGGACTTTTTCAAATAGTTTCAGCTTAACTGTTTTACAAGAAATTTTCAAATCAAAGTAATGACATGAAAGTTCAACACAATTAATTTCTACGATAAAAAGTTCCTTAATAACGGATATCATTAGAAGTATTTAATAAACGTTCTGATAATATAAGTTCTGGCGAACACTTTTTTTTATAAAAGTTCTGATGATAGAAATTCTTACTGGAACAATGTTCACAATTATAGATTTCCACACACTTGAGGCATAGCTTGAGGAGGATCTTCAGAGAGAGGAACCTTATAAGACGGCAATATTGATATAAAAATTAAAATATCTTTTAATGAGTATGAACCTAATTACATAAGTATACACATTCAGACAAATAATAAACCATAGGTATAAATAAAATTCGAAAAAAGACCTTATACAAAAAAAAACTTACATTTCTATTTATTTTATTTAACATTACATTTCTAATTTTAATTGGAAAAATTTCTTTAAATTTAACAAAATTACTTACAGAATGTTTATTTAAAGATATAACGTTTAAAAATATTCTTATATTATATTAAATCCTTTGACATTTTTTTTTGCTAATTAAATAATAAAGCTGATGGGGCTCACCAATGTTTTGTGACAAATCAAACTAACACTAAATTTAAACTAAAGTCATTAGTTGATTCCATGATCACTGTACTGTGTTCTGCCATCGTACCGGGGATGTTATTGGTGTTGACGCATGGAACAGGGGATTGGTAAGGCTCATTAGCGAGTCCGAGAATTTGATATGCTTCTGCTTGATGAATTCTGGGACTGTTGGAAGTTCTAGAAGATCGTGGAGGGATGGTTGCTTCTCCTTCTTCAGCGACGTTGCACAATCAGTACAAGATGATCCATCTTCCTTAACATGGTATCTTGGAATCGCTGTAGATGACGATGCGTGCCATCGGTAAGATGGGAAACAGCGGAGCATCGTAGAGAAGTGCTGGCTGTATAAAGCCCTCGTAGATGGCCAGATTTTGCGTGAGGGATAGAGCAGGCAATGGAGCACAAAACTTTAATATGTAATGATAAATTTATTATAATCTCACTAAAAAGTTCTTTTGAGAACTTTCGTAATATAGAACTTATATATTAAAGTCCTGGCTAAAAAGTTCTAGGAATACTTTTTACTATAAAAGTTCTTACAGTATAAATCTCGAAAGAACTTTTACTAAAATAGTTCTGACCTAAAAATATTCCTTAGAACTTATGATAAAAGATCTAACACAAATGTTCTTGAATGAACTGTTTCAAAAAAGTTCCTAACAAAACGTTTGAATTATCATAAGAATAAAAAAAAAAAAAAAAAAAAAAAAAAAAAAAAAAAAAAAAAATGCACGTTTTGGAGTCCTTGTTTAAACACATTGTCCTTGAGATATTCCCCGAGAAAAAAATCGCATGAAGTTAATCTGGTTACCGTGCCGGCCACAAATCACCCCCCCCCCCCAAAGAGATCAATCTGGCAGGGAACATTTCCCTCACGCATCGTGACAAAGTCTTGAATCACTAATCCTCTAGGGTTAACGCCTTGTGCCTTTTGGAACTTTGGAATTCAAGACTTAGTCACAATGCGTGTCTCAATTAGCGCGCTTTGAAGTGATGAATATGAAAATCGATAGCTGGACATGGTAGGGGCGACTTGTAAATTTCAAATGATTTAATATTTTGTGTATGCATAAAAAGATAAACAAAAGTTTCAATTGAAATATTAAATCACCGCACAATTTAAAGTGCTGGGCCACGTGTCGGCCAGTTCTGGTTTAGCAGCTCTAATAAACTCTTCTTAAAACGTTATTATAAATAAATCCCTAAAAGAAGACCTTGGGTCTTTCAAGTACATCACTTCCAAACATCTCAACAAATAACTATGTAAAATATAAGTAAAAGTTGTCTTTGATATTTCGGCTGTAGTTGGTTGGTCTTTAATAGAGTTTTTTTGTTGTTAGATATCCAGACGTTGGTCTGCATTTATGTATTTTTCTGTCCTGATGATGCCCGAGTTTGGGTATTCTAGATTAGGGTCTCCTAAACAAAATTTCGGTTAGCAAAGAATACCATAAAGGCTTACAGGCGAGGGCTGAGAATGCTGGGTCCTCATTGAGGAGGTTTTTCATTATTGGTGAAGGAAGATAATTTTTCAAGGTTCAAGGAGCTTATATATGGCTGGATGGTGGTGGAACTAGCCTACTACAACCTTGGGCTCTACCAATAGAGCCCAATAGTTCTACCAATATAAGAATAGCACCGGATTTGCCGAAAGATTGAGGCTGTGCTTGGGAGAACAGGCCACACAATAAACAAGATTTCTCGGAAACAGTTGATGAGTAATGTCTAATCCTGTCACACCTGTCTAATCCCGTATTGTCGCAAGGCAAAGAAGGAAAAAAAAGCGTGAGAAGCCGAGGTAAGATTTTATTTAATTTTAACTTCGTTGCATTTGATTTTTGTTTTATATTGCTAGAAAGTTTAGTTCCTGAGTTCTATAAAAATTGAAAATTGTTTCGAAGACCAATAACTAGCAATGATGAACTTTCCCTAGCCAATAATTAAATAAATCCCATCAAAGAGATTTATAGCATCGCATTCTGTCACTTTTTTAAATCTTTTTTTACAATAATTTCTGTTATGTAACAAGATAACATCAATAACTGAAATATTTTTAAGAACTCGAATACAAAATAGAAAATATACAAAATAGTGGGGTAGGAGACTCCCAAAGTTGAGACACTCAATAGGCACACCTCTGTCACCAACTCAATACACATACAAATTTTCAACCATCTATCTCACCTTTAACTGATGTAATAGTTGCTGAAAGTTTTACTAAAAGTTAACTCTATTCCTATGGTATTGTTCTTCCAAAAAAAAACCCACAAATAACGAATTTCATTTAGCTCATTTGACGACACGGGAGCAGTTGAAATGCCCAAATGTAGCGGGGGAAATATATAAACACTATATATATATATATATATATATATATATATATATATATATATATATATATATATATATATATATATATATATATACATATTTCTTTATTTTTTTTTATTTACGGCCAGACCCTCCTTATTCCAGCCGTTTTCTTCCTTTGGCTTTAACATTGCCCAGACCCGTCGCATCCGTTATCGACGTCTTTGCTTCCGTTCTTCAGTCCACATCCTGCCTGTTTTGAGCTTGGGCTTTTCCTGCAAACTCCAGAGTGCTTGAAATTTCATCCTAAGGATCACGCTCTTGAGCATCTGTCCATGTAATTCCCACTTCTTGCAATTCCATTTATTTTTTCTACGTGCACATAGAGATCATGGTTACACCGTTTTCTATTTACACCATTTTCCTTTCTTGGGCCCAAAACATTCCTCAAAATCCTTCTTTTACTAACTTCCAGGCTTTCTGTTATTCCTTTCCTATTCATGCAGTTAACAATATCGATGGATGTAAGCTTTAAAAATAATTTTATTAAACAGTTTACAAGTTACATGATATATATATATATATATATATATATATATATAATGAGGCTATTGAGTGACAGATAGACTCTAAAGATATTATAATTAGACTTAATACTAAACATAATGAGAGTGTCTCACATTACCTTATTCTACCTTATATTCTATCTTACATTCTAATACTTATTCTAATACTACATTCTAGATACTTATTCTAATACTGATTCTTACATTCTAATTAACATTATAATACTGCTTCTAATACTACATTCTAAGACTAATTATTATTCTAGTCCTACATTCTAAATACTTATTGTAATACTGATTCTTACATTCTAATTAACATTATGATACTGCTGCTATGTCTGTCCTTTTTCCTGCTATGACTGCTATGTCTGTCCTTTTCAGATAGGCTTTTATACATACAATAAGAGAAGGGATGATCAAGGAAATAGAACTTGTTTTAATGCTGACAACGAGGAAGTTACAACAGTAACTTCCTGGGTTGTAAACATTATTTAACTACAAATATTTCTTGGGTCAATGGCATTTGTTATCTATACGAATGGCTGTTTTATAGTGCCTGAGCTTGGCATTGAAGGATATTGACTTCTTATTATAGACGCCTTTAAATTAAATTATTTAATTTAATAATGTGTATGTGTTATGCAGTCTCCATTTTCCTGATCCGTGAAGTGAAGGCATATAATATATATATATATAATTATATATATATATATATATATATATATATATATATATATATATATATATATATATATATATATATATATATATATATATATATATATTAACAAAAACACATTTACTTCAGTGTTGAAAAATGAACTCTAGAAAATGTTTGTTCCCTGTTTTGAAGAAAATGCATGTGGTTCATTAAAGTTAGTAATAGGGATCGCTTTAAGACCTGGCATCTATTAAATAGGAAAATAGATTACTTGGGAATTAGACGCTCTTGGCAAAAATATAAACAATGTTTAAAGTATAATCTCATTAAGAGCCGGTATAAAGTTTTAATTGCTTTAGTTAGAGGCTTGAGAGGAGTGGGGGGGGAGGGAGGAAGGGAGGCTGTATCCGACTGAAGGTTCGCCCTTTGCTGGTTCAAGAACACGGCACCTTCCTCTTGTACTCATCCTTGGGCAACAACCCCCGGTCATGTTCCAGGATGGTGCTTTGTGTCTGTGTTTGCCTCGACACGGCGATCACCGGCATCTGAAGAGCTATATTGACGGAATACACTCATGTCCTCTTACCATACGAGTAAAGATTCTAAATACCGATATAATCGTTTTAGCACTATATTTATTTGTTAGTTTTTAATTTCATTTGTTAATACATTACATAGGTCAACAAGTATAGAAGAGATAGGATAGGATAGGTCAACAAGTATAAAAGAGATAGGATAGGATAGGTCAACAAGTGTAGAATTTCATTGGCCACCAAGATTTTTGTTACTTTGATAATAGGTGTATATGAAGTATTCTGTAATGCTAAATTCGAAAATTTAGCACTACGGGGTATGGTTGGTGGGGAAAAACAAAGGAGACGATACATTTTTACAATCTAATATTTATTTATATAAGCATGCAAAACATAGTTAATCTATGCAAAGACATTTCTAATATCTAGTTTCAATCGTCATGATGTCTTGGCGAAACAACTATTCTTGTTCGTCGATCTATAAGACTCCTTATTTCAGGTACAATAAATAAGCCTTCTTTTAGTGTTGTCATTGTATGGCATCTCTTGATATATAAATTTTATTCGCATAATCTTCACTAATGTCTTCGCATAGATTTTATACGTTTTACTTGTTTATATTAAATGAATATTTGATTGTAAATATATGTCTTCTCCTTTTTTAAGGTTCATATATTACATCAATTTCACGGATTTCGTGCAAATTTCCCACTCTCAGAGTAAGGTATATGCGAATAAATATAATTAAGATTTATAAAATGAAATAAACGTTAATGAAATACAAAAGAAAAAATCATTAGAAAATATTTAAATTAAATTGTCCACCTCACTTACTTTCTTTCTCCCCCACTAAAAAAAAATAATTAACTAAATGAAGTAAATAAGAAGAATAATCCACCATATATGAAAGAGAGTGCGAGTTGCAGTTTGGTTGTTGAGTAGACTTCATTGGTTCATATATTCACATTTATATATATATATATATATATATATATATATATATATATATATATATATATATATATATATATATATATATATATTTATTTTTTCTTTTGGCACCGTTGATCATGAAGATCTTTCATGAAGTTCTATACCTGTTGAGCTCCGGTGCACCAAGAATACATATATAGAATACATTTCTAGCATTTTCTAACATATGTGCCTGCTTGGCGCACCGGGGCTCAACACATTAATATCTGACCTACAAACCTACATATATCTTAGCATGTTTTAAGGTTGGTATTTATGCGTCAATTTTTCGTCCCATTAAGGTTTTCACATTTGACTTTTTATTAACTTACCATACTATTCTCATAGTTTTAACTTTAATTACTGAAGAGAAATCCTTTATTGAACATATCTTCGAATTTCTGTTTATAATAGTATCATCAATTCTGTAGTGATAAAGTGCCACAAGTCATTTTTTTTGCGGCAATGGGCTAGAGTTATGTTTTGGTCTTTCTAATTAACTTTACCTTTGAGAAAAAGGAAATGGGTCAATGAAACTGCATTTACATTCCAAGTGTACACTTTTTCAGTGACTTTTTTCTCAAACGGAAATGTCATTTATAAGGAACAAAATGTAAAATAAACTCATAGACGATAAAAAATTATTTGAATTCCTTTACCCAAACATGGCAGAACTAGTGATAAACAATCACTCAAGAGATATCTTGCATATAAATGAGAGTATATATCATTATTACCAGAGTCTAGTGAGCAATTAATTACACAGCTCTCATATGTGCCGGGATCAAGTATTAATCAAACATCAGCAGTTTATAGAGCTTCGATGAACTATTTAATTAAACTTAAATTCATGCTCGGATTGTCAAAGTGATTTGTGCACCGTAAACGTATTATCATCACAAAGCAGTAAAATCGCAATGAAAAGCTATTTAATGTTCGGACGAATTACACTCCCGATGCATGATTTGTTTAAAAACAGATGTGAATACATTTATGCCATGAAAAATTCAGCTGCTCGGTGCGGTAATGATATGAATTAATAGATTGCTGGCTGAATATTTTATATTATCTTAAATATTAAAACAGTCTACAGTTTACATTATATACCTGCTCCACTCTTCGATTTAATCCGTTATATACATAAATTGCGTTATGAATATACTTTAGTCTCTTTTTTCTGATTTAAATAATATTTAATAACGGACTTAATTGAAGAGTGGGACAGGCATTGGCAGCAATCAACTAGAGGACGACCGCTACACAAATACATCCCAAACATCAGACCACAAAACTACGACATACCCAAAAGCACTCACTATAAATTAATCCAAATCCTTACAGAACACGGCTCGACGGATTACTACCTAAAACGATTCCACTTACATAACATAGATGCGTGCAAACGCGACAGATTAATTCCACTAACATTCCAACGCATTTTAAACGACTCCTACTTGTTTGAAAACGAAAGATATAGTTCGTTAAAATCATCTCTAATGCAAGGGAACACACGTCCTCTACCCGATCAACTGCTATATAAAAAATACAAGAAGCAGTTGAAGGAATTCATCATTTAATTTTTGGAGTGAACATTTTGTCTACTGTTATATTTTCTTTTCTTTCTTTTTTTTTTTTTTAACTGCATCTACAGTTTTTGTATTTCTTGTTCTTCTTCCTGATTTGCCGACATTTATTTATTTATTTTTGTTATATCAAATGTTGTCTAATTCTGTTCTTTTATACAATCTTTAAGATGGTAATATATTGTTTGTGTTTTTCTTTTCTATTTTTTCAAAAATAATATTTCACGAATTTCTTTTTTACAATACGCAATCTTCTTTTGTTTTTTATTGTTTTTTCTGGTTTTTTTTGTTTTTTTAGGTATATCTGTAAATCTTTGTATATATTTGTATAAAATTTACCTCTACAAGTGTAACTTTTATCCAATGTAGGATCTATAATATATCCATCTATAATTTGTTTCTAGTTCTTTGTATCTATAATTGAACTTATATGCAAATAATTATACAGATTAATGCACATAGTATGCTTTTTGCATGGTTTATGAACAATTTTCTTTAAATATACACTTCTTCTGTAAGGTATAAGGTATAGAGGAGAGAAAAAAAAATTATACATATATGCATATATACATTATATATATATATATATATATATATATATATATATATATATATATATATATATATATATATTATATATTCATACATAAAATGAACAAAATGCAGCACATGCACAGTCGAAAAAGACACCAACCAGGGAAAGCACCCTACCCCAACATAACCTCAGCACTCACGCGCATTGAAGGAAAATGGATGTTACATGTCAACAACAGCTGAAATTAATGTTAAATTAATAACAGCTGATCATAAAAAAAGCATGTTAGATGTTTTCTGTTATATTTTCGAGACTCTAGGTTTCGTTTGTGGAACATTCCATTAATATCATAAAATTATTATCTCATTTTGAGTTTTTGCTCTTCTATATTAATATATCATAATATTTTCTACTATCGTATGGGTAAGAATGTTTTTGAAAAATCTTAATGGTTAACACCTAATTAGATCTTACATTGAATTTGTTGTTATGCATTAACACCTCAACTATGTACAACCTAATTATAGCATTTTAGCCCTCATTTACTATTATCCAAAGAACAAGTTGAAAAGGTTAATGGATTAATGTACGTAATTTATTTTTATTAAATAATATATTTTCATAATAAATATTATATTAATAAGAACGTGTTTTTTTTCTGACGAAAGATGCAAAATAGAGTTTCCTTCTAAATAATGATCGTACGACTAATAAAGGAAAGGTGTTCAGAAGTTATAAAATGCTGAGCGCCTGAGTAGAAGGAGCGCAACAGGTCCTGGTTTCAACTCCGTTTTTTTCTCCAGCCCTACCTGAAGGGCTTTTTGGCTGAGGGTTGCGGCTTGAGTCGTTTTCTCTAGTTCATGAGAGCGTTCCTCAATTAACGGTTCATAAATTAATTAATAACTTGGTTTTGTTTCGACACATGTACCTTGCGTTTGTATTTATAACTTGTGTTTGACACACACTCAAAGCACCAACTTACACCATCAAATAAAAGAGTAGGGTGTTCTATCTTTGAAATTAAAGGTATGAATATCCCTCCTTCAAAATTTGAAAGAAAAAAACAATTAAAAATATACATATAATAATGAGCAAACGAAATAATTAATATAGTCTTCCATAGAATAGAATTCAAAAGAGAAAAATGCGGCTCATGGTTTTAATAAAATGGGATTCGGACATTAATAAAAAAAATCTGCAATGCTTGTGTTAAGCCACGCAATGGCATTCAAAATTAGGGAATTAAAATTCGGCTTATAATAAAATAAAAGAAAAAGAATCCGAAAACATGTAGGGGCACAATCAAGAGAGCATAATGATAGCCAAATTTAATACTATGTAATCTAGAGGTGGTTTTATTAATGATACGGCAATTATAATTAATCTTATAATAAATTTCTTTTGTATTATTATTATGTTATCGTAGATTGGTATTTTTAAACAATTACAAGATTTATTGTCATGTATTATCTTGCTTGCACTGATGATTACACTATATATACTATAATTTTGGGAGTGGTTCCGTCGTCAACTAGGATCCTAAGCTGAAGTTAAGAAAAAATATATCCATTAATATTTTTTGTTAATTTTAATTTTTTTTTTGTGAGTAATTCAACTTAATTGTTCTTATTTAGACGACTAGAACTTTATATCTCTCAAAAAAAAAATATATATGTACATATATATAATAAAAAATAAATAAATAAAAAAAGTAATTCATTTGTTTTTTATAATTCATTTCATTGATGTGAACCCTTCAGAGAATTTTAACGAAAAAATATCCATAATTATGATCCAACCTGTACATACCATGTCCAACTGTGGAGTATCCAAAAATGGGATCTTTATATTCGTCACTTTGAAACGTTCTAGTTAAGGTACGCATAGTGGCAAAGTCTTGATTTACCTCAAGGGTTGAGGTCTTGTTTCTTTTGGAGTTTAGGTATTAAAGATTTTGCCAAAATGTGTGCCTCAACTAGCACTTAAATTTGTTTTAAATTGACGAAAATGAAAATCTGTTTTTTTCATTTCATATAATTCGACAGTTGGACATGGTAGGGACGGTATGGAGTTCGCTTATCTACATGCACGGCCTATTTATAGTTTAATGATTACAAAGTATAATTGAATAAAACAAGGAAATAATCCGTTATTAAGACAATCTTTATATTCAATAAATTTTATATTAAACTAGAAATTCATTTTTTAAATAAGTTAAAAAATAAATAAATAATGGTTACTAACTTTAAAATTTAAAAAATAAAATTATTCTACTAATTATACACATGCATTACCATTGCAAAAACTCTTATTTGATATTATTTCTTCTAATCTAAAGAAGTAACTATATTTGGAATGTTGAAAATATAATTAAATTAAATCAAACAGAATAAGTAAGGCGAATCAAGTGTATTACCAGATTACTAATGGCATTATCGCCCACCGAGAAGTAGATAAGAAGACCAAAATGCATAAGTTTGTTTACCTACCTACACTCACCTATGGCGGAGAAAGCTGGACAACACTGGACAGGCACTCTAGTCGCATAACGGCAGCGGAAATGAGGTTCCTTCGCAGATCTGTTGGGAGAACTAGAAGGGATCGCATTAGAAACGAAAGCATTAGAGAGCAACTAGACGTTACAGAGCTTAAAACCACTCTAAAAAGACGGCAACTCCAGTGGTTTGGTCATGTCTGCCGGATGAACGAGGACACGAATCCTATAAAGGTATTAGAGGCTCGACCCACAGGAAAGATACCAGACGGACGCCCCAGAATTATGTACCAAGAATATATCCAAAGAATTGGAAGTAAAAGAGGCAAATCGCTCAATGAGATGAAGCGGCTAAGCAGGGACCGAGAGGAGTGGTTACGCTGGATTGAGGCTCCTCGATGCTAGCTAATGGCATAAGAGGATGATAAAGAAGAAGAATAAGAAGAAGAAAATATAATTAGAGTGCTACTAATAATTTCCTTTATTTTTTTTAGCACTCCGAAAAGTTTTTTACCCAAATTATAAAGCAATAACTAGTTATTAATCAATAAAATCAGTTTCTATTTTATCAAACTTTCGCCTGAACGCAGAAGAAATACAAGAATATTTTGCTTGTTGGATCTTCATTACCATGGACGATGTTAATTTTCCCTGTTTGAAAATATCTGTTAAACCAACAATTAAAACAAATTCACTGAAAGTTTAAAAATTTATTCAACAAGACGGTTTGAACGAAGTAAATGTTCAAATATTTGCTAACATTCCTCACATCCTGGAAAATAAACTCAAAGAGGTATAATTCCTTGTGAAGCATTTGAGAATGTTTGTCCTAACTTTGTGGACTACGCTAAAGCGGAAAACTTGGAGGGAAAGACTCTCCTGATGAGGATGTATGCGCCTTAAATTGAGTTTATCTCTTGTCGGGATTTTTTCGAGTTGAAACAGGAGTGCGCTCTCAGAGGAATATACAGAGGAAAGTTCTAAAGGGACATAGGAATGACAAAAAAAAATCATAAAAATAAAAAAAAACTTATCAAGATAATTCAGTAGTGAAAATATTTTAAATTGAAATCAATAAAAAAATTAATCGAGGCAAATTGAACTCGATTTAGTTTCTAAATAAAATCATCAAGAGTGTTCAACGACATTTAAACTTGGTGATAAAATTTATGATAATGTAAACAAAGTCCGGGCTCATGGATCAAATGCTCGTACCTACTTTTAATTCGGATTATACTAATACTGGTTCAACTAAAAATCCTAGCTTTATTTGTACAATTCACGAAATTGAGCTAATTCATAGATAAATCATTGGCTTAGATATCATGTTATTAATTGAAAATTATGGACATTAACTTTTGAGTCGAATGAACTATCAATTCTTTACAATATAGGAATGACAAAAAATATATTACAATATATATATATATATATATATATATATATATATATATATATATATATATATATATATATATATATATATATATATATATATACAGAGTGATTGGGGCTTTTAGGATCAATATTATCGTCAATATATTGCCCAATAATCAATATTGTACAATTTATTAACCGTCTGTAGATCGTGCTGAAAGATTGAGCAATATATTGTATCAATTAAAATGAGTTTAATTTTTACTATCCAATGCGTTAAATATTGCTTCATCTGTGGAAATAATACCTCACTATTGAATTTCTTCTCGCTCTGGTGTGAACCTCGTCCAAGACATCTACTCGCACCTTCTCTTAGTTGAGATATCTTTTTTTGCTGTTGATGTGAGATGTGCCGTGTTTTGTCTGCATATATGTCATCTTATTTTTTCTGACCTTGGTAATGCGTCGTACGGTTAGTTGTTTGCCGATATTCGTATGTTGAGTATTCTATATATATATCCTTAAAATACGATTTTTAAATCAGTTGACATCCGCATGATGGTATAGCAGGATCAATCCCTAACGGTCTTTTTTTTTTTTAAATTGATATTCTTTCTTTAAAAAGTTCAAACTTTCCTTTTTTGTTTCTGTGATTGTTATAAACATATACTTTTTTCGTTGCACACAATAATTCTATTATTTTCTTCTAACTCAGACCTTGTGAAAGAGAAAAAAAAATATCAAGGAAGAACGAAATAAAACAAGGAGGAAAAATAATAAAATTGGAAAACTCTGTTGTCTAATTAGAAGAAAGGTTGTATCTCAAGCTTGTTTGCCTAGTATTGATGGGTGTACCCAACATGATCATGCCAGGCAAGGAGTCTTTTTGAAATTACTAAATAAAGAGCATATATATATATATATATATATATATATATATATATATATATATATATATATATATATATATATATATATATATATATATATATATATATATTTTTTTTTTTTTTTTTCCAACCCATTAAAATTATTTCGTTTTTTCAAAAAATATTTGTAAGGTCAACTCAATATATATTTTGCAAATATCCCTACATATCTTCCATATCATACATATTTTCAACATATTTTCCACATATCCAACATATTTTCAAATATTTTTCAAAAACATCCAATAAAATATTCAATTTAATTATTTTTAATTTATTTCAAATAAAATTTAATTGTGTTTAATTTAATTCCAATACAATTTAATTATGTTTACGTTTCGAGGAAAAATTTCCTCATCTTTAGAACTTTACAATTTTTCTCAGCTTTTATTTCTCTCCCATTACCATAATATACAAATTTCCAGCATCTATTTTCTACATTTTGCCTTTGACTCCCACCACATTTTCTTCCCACAAAATTGATCCCATCAGAGCTTCTTACGACAATTCGATGATTGAAACATACGAATTGAAACACATATTATACTATTATACTAAACTCATTTCGATCTAGACACCACATGCATAAATCAGAGGTATTTTATTCACTGTATAGTGCCAACGTGGGTTCAATCAAATAATCTTCGCAGTAGCCTACTAAAAAGGTACTAAGTAAAATACGTAACCCATCACAATTCCAGACGCCTTCAGTTTTTGTGATTTTATTACTGCGGTTGTCAGCCTAAATCAGGAAGTTTCCCATCAACTATAAGGCTTCAAGAGAGCTAATTATATAAATGTATTTTAATTGTCAGCAGATATTGAGGAAATAAAGAGGGATTGGTTAATTCCTTACTTAAGTTTATTAATAAAGTGAAAATAATTACATAATGCATGGATAGGATATGAGATTAACTTTAGTATGCTAAATTTGCTGTTGTTCAAAATCCTTGAACCCGAGTGCCGAGATGGTTCTAGCAAAAAGTACCCCCTCCAACTCTCTGCCCAATCTAGGGGTGCACTGCACCAGCCGTGCGGGTCTGACAGAATGAAGGGATGTTTTGTTTCTGTCCATTTACTTAATCTCAAATTAAAATTTTATATTTCTTTTTATCTCTGAATTACAGCCACTGGCATAAACATGTTTTACAGTGAAGGGATGAGAAAGTTTTCGATTCGGTAGGAAAAATTTGTCATTAAAGAGAGTGATATGTACAAAAATGATATATTTATGGTTGACCATTCAGTAATGTTAATATATGTTTAAAACAAATCCTCTTTTAAATTTGAAGGGCCGATGTATACAGTAATAATCATATGATTAAATCTGAACATGCCTTAAATCCCATAAGATCGTACCAGAGTGATGGAAATTTTGTCTAGATGCTCATGACCCTATTAAATTGAAAAAAAAGAAGAAAAAAAGATGAGCACAACGCGGATGATCCTATCGATACGATAGAGGTTATTATCAATTAAATAAGTAAATGCAACCGTATTTAGTCTCCTAATTTATTAATATGACATTTAAATAATTATTATCCAGTAAAATATCTATTATATAAAACATTAGTACATTTTAAAAGTAATAAAAGTTTATTGCGCTACTGACGTATTGACATAACTTCATGTCCTTAGACTGCTGTTCGATGTACGATTCAATATTTAACAATCGAGATAGGCCCCATCACCTGTCCATCTTGTGAAAGAGCTTTTGTATATTAATTTAAATAAAACTGCTGTTACTCTACGAATTATTTATTAACGCAGTCGGGTCACTTTTTGATTTCATTAGCGAATCAATTCAAAATGAGTATAGATTTACAATAAATGATGCTAAACACCCTTAAAAAAGAACTACGAGATAGCATACATCTCGTTCATATTTTATATAATATTTATTTAACATTGAATGATCGTTGACAATTACATATATTTTTGGAACATGCTTCTTTCTTACGGTATTCTGTATTTTGACACCAGATATAAAAAAAAAAAAAATCCGCTAAATTTGAACACTTCCAGCGGCTCTCTTTGGATCAAATGAACGGAAATTCGGTATTTATGATTATTTTCCAGGCAGGACAATACAATAGAAGTGGGCGTAAATTTTTGTCAAAATGTTGGCCACTATTACGATATTAACCGTTTTTTTTTAGTTTTTGTGCACCTCTTCAGCGCTTCTGAATTGGGTTATAGAATTGAAAATTTGTACGTTGATTTAATTGGTGGTAGAAAAGTGCCTTTTGTTGGTCTACTTTCGCCATTTCGAAATTTTCGATTTTATTGAAAATACGACCTTTTTGACGGGCATCATCGTGGACGGACATATTATTTGACTGAAGGGTAAGAAAAAAAATATTGACCGAACTCTGCTCCTAAGGCTATTTTTTTTTTTTTTTTTATCATGGTTTGTTTCCATCTGGATAAGATGGAGGAATGTGGAGCTTTCTGGGTTGTATGGTGTCATTGATCTGGACAGGCTCATCAAGCTCGGAAGATTTCGACGGGCGGGGTCACGTGGTGAGGATGGCAGATAGTGAGATACTCAAGTGTGGCTGAAACCGAAGGGCTGCTGCAACAGACCGAGTCAACTGGTTAAGGTTTGTGGAGGATCCCAGGCTCGATGACGGGTTGCCACGCAACCTATGATGATGAACCTCATCATAAGTTATTATAATATACACCTGCACGTCAGAGATGATCTGTTATTAGTACAATTTTATTAATTTTGATTTTATTATAGTATTTGCATTATTCTGGCCATATTTTCCATCGGTATCGTAAATAAGCTAAAATGGTAATAAAATATACACACTTAAAATAGAAAGATTGACCACTATATTCAACAAGCAATACAGTGCAATATGAAACTCCTTTTTGGTCTCTTATTAAACTTAGAAAATGTTACGACAACTTATTTCTGAAGTACTGATATATGATTGTAAATATAGATCCATTGTTTTTTATTTTCTATTATTTACTAATAAAATAAATGGCAGTTCTAGCACTTTAGTAATTGATGGGGTGAGTGGATGAAGGAGGTTTGTGACAGCAAGTGTGTTATGAGATATTTAGTCTTAAAGTGTTATTGTAGTACTTTTTTGTTATTTTTTTTTTAATTTCTTACTAAAATATACTATTCCTATAAGTGATAAAATTTATTTAAGTTGTATAAGATTTTGTTTCAATATGAGTTTGAAAAATAAAAATAAAATACCTTAACACGGGCTACTTGAGCCCTAGGGGCTTACTTGAGCCCACATCATTATACTGATATTGGGAGTACCCAGAGAACCAAACACCAGTTTTCTGTTTTGGGCTCAAGTAGCCCGTGTTTACGGTATATATTTTATATACCACCTTCTCCCACCAACAAAGTTTGTATTTTGGTTTATTATATCCAATAACGAATTTGTTTAATCGATATAGAAAAAAAAATTAGCCCCTCCTCTTCGAAAATTTAAGGTTTTACGTTTCAAGATACGTATAGTCAAAAAATCGAATTTAAAAAACACATCTGCCCTCCGTCTCCAGCATTTCTCCCTGACTACTGGGTCGATTTTTATTTTTAGATTTGGTACCATAGTCATAGGTCATTCGAGAAAGATACTTCGTTTAAAAATGACAGACGATTGGATATTTCATACGCTTCTAATTTGAAGATTTTAATTTATTTATTTTTGAATATTATATATGCAACTACGTTGCACCGCATCTAGCAAATTCGATGTCGTTTTTTTATGTCCTTGGTCTGCCTGATTTTTGGCAATGAAATAGTATATGTCTCGAATACGTATTATGGTTGAACCAGGAGGCCTCTTGGTCAATGTCTTTTCAACCTCAGCCCAGACAGATCGCGTGACTGGGAGAAGGAAATAGATAAAACTAATGGATTGGGGTGACTATGAGTTAGAGAATTAAATGTGGTGAGTTTGTCGTGAATGTAAGATTTTATTGTTGGAGTTGCTGTAAGAACCAAAGAATTAGGCAATACATGCCTTCAATTATGAAATGAAAATGACAATGATAACAGTTTATTATTTTCGAAGGCATTAACGCCTTCCTTATACCGTACCCCTTTCTTCCTCACCACCAATACCTTGATGTGTTGAAGGCCGCGTTCCTCAGCCTTCTTTAGCCAATAATAATGCTTCAGTTAATAGCAAATAATTTTGATAATATATTAGTTGAAAAATTCATTAATATAATGTATAATTTACTTGATTTGCGATATTCCTGTGGAATGACATTTATTCTCTTTGGACTCTAGTTCTTTTGTGTTGAGATCCCTTAATCGAAGATATATTTAAATTAATTATAAAATTCATTTGAAAAAGAGAAACACAATAATCGTATAAACAGATCAGCCTAAGTCGTTTACTTTGATCACGTCATTAATAATTATTAATTATAATTGATTTTTTTTTATTTTAAAATACATGAAGGAATTCGGCCGAGTATATTTTTTTTTTTTACTTTTTCTTTTTTAGAATTAGAGAGGTTTTTTTAGCAAGAAAATTAAATATACTAAGTTAAACAGACAGGGCTGCTTAAATTCCCATTTGCTTTTCCCTTAGAACTCCGTACGGGACATCCTCTCACTCTTGTAGAGAATTATTAAAGTGTAAGCTAAAAAAGGAGAATTCTCCGGTGACTTTTTTATTTCATTTAATTTTAAAAAAGTCATAAATCGTCATAAAAAGTGATATATCTATCTATATATATATATATATATATATATATATATATATATATATATATAAAAATTATTTAAATTCCATTAGAAATTAAAAAATAAAGAATTTTTATAAACTGGAATTTTAAATTTCATTTATTAATGAGTAGCTGACTGAGGTATTTCGTATATCGTGAAAGATAAAATCTATTCTGATAAATTGAATTATTTGTTATTAAAAAAGTGATATATAAGCATATTTTAATAATAAAATATGAAATCAATATGCATAATATATTAATAATATATGCAATATAAATAATATATTAGAATATTAGTTCATTAATTTTATCGCTTTGGAAATATAGGAATACTTTTAACTATCATTGAGGTAATTATTTGTTATTTTTTCATTAATATAATTTTATTATATTTTTTATTTTATTTTATTATGACAAATAAAATTGTTAAATAGATTAGGATAGAAAATTGATTGCTAGAGTAGGATGCACTTGCAACCTACTCTATCAAGATAAGAACTTGATTTCTAAGTATCTTAATCCATGCATTGACTTTATTCGCAAATGCTCATTTAGGAAATATGAATACTGGCTCGGAATCAGCGACCAAAATAATTCTTGATAAGTGAGTTTCCGTAAGATGATTTGAAATTTCAAAACGTAAATAAAATATACTTAAAAAATTAATTTTCCAAAAGTCCGGTGAGAACTTTAAACACCCCTACCCTCTTTGATACATCGCCTGTCTTTGCTTTATTCCCTTGTTCATGATATTTTTATTTCTAGTGTGTTCTACAGTTTTTTTTTTTTTTTAGTGCAGTGGTAAAATTAATGCATTATTTTAAATATTTAAGCATTATTCTTTTTCATTTGCCAATATTTATTTTATTTTTATTTTCAAGTACAATTTCATTTCATTTTTCAAAAATGTTTGGTAAATTTTGCAATTTTGTTTTTGGTAAAATTTTGATTTATTTTTAATTTAGTAAAGTTTTCGATTATATATTTCCGTTTTATTTTATTGACTAGAAACAAAAGTGAATCTAATAAATTTCATTATCAAACCACTTTAATCAGTAGCCAATTATAGACCAATTCAAAAAGAAGCGATGACTTCAATGAGCGGGATAACTGACTGGATCAAAGCCATGTTCGACAAAGAATTTTACAGGACAAACTATAAACTGATTTATAAGTTATTTTATAAAATATAATTTTATAAACTAATTATGAACATTTTAGCATGGTAGGTAAATAACTATTAAACCATTGAAGTGAAGACTGTCTTGAAAGGGTCACATTGGTGATTTCTAGAAATGACAATTGCGTAGGTAATAAACATTAACAATATGAGGGTTCTTTCCTTTTGATCAATTTAAATTATGTTGCGATTTTTTGACACATAAAGTGCTTTTCACTAGCACATTTAATGGTAAAATCGGGTTTCAAATTAAATAAAATCAAATTTTTGGTCACATTAGAGGTTTAACGGCGGGAATAACAATATGCATTATTCTAAAAAAAATAAAAAACTAATTATTGTGAATCTCGAGTATTTCTTTAAATGGATATTTTTAAAAATAATAATTACGTTCTTCTCATCCTTGTTTACAATATCCATTAAAAAAAAAACTACCATTTCCATCAAGAAACTTTTTTTTTTTTGGTATCTTAAAAGCTTTTATTGCAATTACCTCCACCCCTAACGAAATCAAATTCGGATAAAATCCGTCTTCTGAAAATTCGGGATTTGTTCTTTTTATGGGAAAACCTTATGAAAATAATAGGTCATGGTAAACTCTTTTCTGAAATAAATGTATAATTATTTTAAATGCAACTGGTAATATTTATTAACAGTTTATTCGAAAGTTTGTTACTCGGAAAAGTTTTATTACCACCCGTCTATTTGATATTTTCTATTTGCGAATCTTCAAGAAAAAATTTCATGCAACCTGGGTGATAACGTTGTACGGGCAACTCTGCCTAAGCGGGGGAAACCGTTTTTTAGCCCCGTACCAACCATCAATGTTCAGCTTTCAAAGTGGGCGAGTACTTGTCAGGTATGTTTATGACTCATTACTGCACTGTAATCGTTCTTTTAAAATATTATTTTATTTTATTTTTTTTTTCTTCATAGTTTTGTTATCTGTTAAAGGCATCTGTTGAATGTGTGCTTTGGTTTTCATATATCGCTCTAGCTAACTAGGGTAATCAAGCTCAAAAACACAAAAAATTGTTTACCCCGTGTATCAATCAATCCTCATTACCGCCACTCTTAGCAACTAGGCGTTCATCATTACCACCGCACTAACGAATTGGTAAATTGGAATTAGGACCAAAAAAAAAGTTATTTGAGCTCTATTTTGTGTTGCATACTCTCTTTCTGATTCCAGGAAACCACATGACAAATTCAGGAATTATTGAAGATGGTTCACTTGCTCGAAATTCTTGCCTAGAAGATGAAATTTTTTGTTTTTTTTTTTAAATTACCCATTTGTATTTTTTTTTCTCGGGAATTTTTCTGCTGTATTCCGCATTTGAAAATGTTACGTCTTCAGTGAAAATCTTGGAACAAAACTGAAAATACCCACAAAGGAACGCTTAGGAGGAATTATTTGAAAAAAAAAAAACAGTTATATTCGGCAATAAAGGCTCTGCTACTCTAATCGGGATATAGATGGCGGTGGAACGGTCCTTCGATTAATTTCTACAGGATTTATATCTACCCCCGTTACTTCCGTCTACACCTTCATTAAGGATTTAGCTAAAGCCTTCATAATCTCCAGTATAATACTCCTCTTAATTAATTTATTTTAGACTTTTTTTTTTAAATTTTAATATTTCATAAAAGAGAAAATTAAGAGTAAATTACGGATCGCTGATTGAACGCTTTCGTTAATTTTTGTCTCTAAAACTCCTCCGGAGCGTAACAGAATTATGACGAAGAATTTGATTATCATGGAAGATATTATTAATTTATATTGGAAGATAAATCGAATGATTTTCTAATCTAGATATCATAGCACATACAGAGTTTATTTATGCTCTGAGAAATATAAATATTAAAATAAGAAATTATCTATAAGCCTAGATTGTGAAAATTATTTTTAGTTAAAAAAGCCATGATGCCATAGGTGTTTTCTTTTAAAAACTTTTATAACTGGTGAAACCTATTATAACCTATTTTTTTATTATCAGTTCACTTGTTATTATAACATTATTATTAGAATGGGGTGTATGTCAGAGCAGCAGTGTATGCAAATCATTTAGTATTTTGTTTTGTTTTTGTACACTTAGATTCGGTCAATTGCGCACATTTAATTATAATTCAAATGTGCATTTTGAATGTTACGAGAGATGAATAGTTTTCAAGTTATTCAAAAATCTAAACATTCGAAGAAAGTGCATTATTTCGTATATTACTCAGATTCTTATGTATCTTTTATAATGCAAGTTTGATTGGAGGGGGGGGAGGTGGGGTTGTAGATAATTTAAATACATTTCAATTGATTGTATAGAATTTTTCATAATATTCTTTTTGTCATAAAATATGCATTTAATAAAAATGTTTCTTTTCGTCAATATCTTTTCCGTTGTTTTTCTTTTCTCGGGAATTCACCATATAAGAAAAAAGCTTTAAGGAGAAGTTTTAGGCTAGTTGTATCAAAATCGTTCAATGATACAGGTAAACACACTGACACACAGAGAAAAAAAAGGTCGAAAATAAGTTTTTCGAATCCAAGGGACTCTTAGATTCGTTTAAATGTGGACATCGAAATATAGACCAAATTACAATACTTCCCTTACATAGTAACGGTAGGAAAGTACAAATTAAAATTAAATTTTATATATATATATATATATATATATATATATATATATATATATATATATATATATATAATTTAATTTTAATAATAATTTAATTTAATATTTTTTTTTCAACCTGGGATTAATTAGGATTAAGGATTATCAAATTCCTTCATAGGATATATTTATTCATTTTTATCATTACTAACAACGGGAGATTGTAAGTTATTTCAAATAAACAAAATTATAGATAATTGTTATAACGAATTTTATCAAAATCGTTTGGGATTTTTTTCGAGAAAATAGTAAAAAATGTGTAAAATAGATGATAAAATGGCACTTCTGGAAAGTCGATTTTAGCAAGAAAGTCAATGTAACATCATAGGCTTATACCAAACTTTTTGTTTTGAAGCTGGAATTGCCACGCACTGGACTTAGGGGGCCTTAAAACATATATTTCCGTTATAACTCGGATTCAAAATTGTTCACGATCATTTCATTTATTAATTATTTCATATATAGGTAAATGAATGTAATAAATCAATAATAGTGCTATGGTCTATGAAAACATTTCGGAAAAATAATTATAATTTAGATAAATGTAATGTTTTTTTTTTTTTAAATTTAAATACTGATGTCATTGATGAAGTTTCGATGTCATTAAGAGCTACAGATATATCCGTAATGAGTGGTGTTTTGTCATTCCTTGAAATATTAGAAGTGTATTGACCAAAATTAAATCTTTTTTATAACCAATTGGGAATTTTTTTATTTCTCCTTCCAACCCGACATAGCTTCCTACCCTAATCTCCTGTATGCTATCTCGAACTAATGATTAATTAAAAATACGGACAGTTTTAATGATCCTTTCATTTGAGTGCGGCCTTATAAAAATTTAATTACTGAGAGCAGCTGTAAAATTGTATATTCATAGAGTTGCAGCAACAAATTATGACGACAGTTAATATTACCGCCCGGAAATTAGCAGCTCCAACTCGTGCAGAGGCCGGCTCAAAAACGAATGAATTTTCCATCCCAGTTTCTTACTTGGCTGGAATGGAGCAACTTCTTTACCACAACTTAGATCACAAACGATCCAACTTTATAAATGGTTTGGTTTTAACGTTCAAGAGGATCTTGGCCTAAAGTAATCGGATGACAATGAAATCACTTTTTCCTCATTTATTTGTATCTGAAATAACACGCGAATAACTCCAATTAAAGAAATGAAATTTTAGCCTACTTAGGTGACCAAATTTATTCTTTGTATTTTAACACAAATGAATTATAGACAATAGAAATAGTTTTAAAATAAATTACTCTTTATTACAACAAAATGATTCATGATCAAAGGCATCGAAATAATAGCTTATAGGTAAATATTATATAGTTAAAATAAAAATTATCAGAAAAATAGGAATAATTCTTTCCCACCTCTTTTTTTAGAAACACCACCCCTTTCTACATTCTAAAATATTTCTACTTTCTACTAAGCTTACTCAGGATGTTTTAGAGCTAAGTACCGCAATAGGTCTGTAGTACAACTCTCCAAAGTAGCATGTATTTTTCAGTTTTCAATATTTTTATAGTGATGGGCACATAGACCCATAGATTTCCCTGTTTGTGTTGCCCTTTTTTTATCATTGTATTAACTTATCTATTATAAAAAACTATAATAAATAAATATCATAATATATTTAACTGCATTTTTAATAGTTCAATTCTTGATATTTTATCCTGGGACACTGCGTATAATCCTGGATATATATAGACTCCTTATGTATGTGTATATATATACATATATATATATATATATATATATATATATATATATATATATATATATATATATATATATATATATATATATATACATTCATATATTCCCGATTAAAGAAAAAACGCAAGAAATTGTAATATTTTCTATGAATCATAGAAAATACAATGGGTGAGAATAGAATTTAAGGCTTGATTTCGTTGATGGGGCAAAGCCAACACAGAATTCTCCAGAGGAATTCACCTTACCACTTAAAGTAAACTTTCTCGTTTAGTTACTACTCCTTTGAGAATATATGCTCACCTTCTTGTCAGTCAGTCAGGAATAAAATCCAGAATTCACCAATTTCTTCAATGCCTGAGGATTTATTGCAGCCTCATAAATATTACTATAACCCATTTGATAATAATAATTTAGCATAAATAGAAAGCTTATGATAGAAAGATCTCGATGGAATAAACCTAAGATATTCTTTCCCCTCTCCCCGATATTAAGTGGCACTAAACTCCTTTAGGTTAAATATAAACCGGCCTTACTCATAAAGGGCCAAGTGGCGCGGTGGAGGTTAGTGCGAGCTGATCCAAGCATCGCAGCTTTATGACCGGCAAATATCAAAATGCTTCTTTTTATTCCAACTCGGCAACTATTTCAGGTTTATATTTCTCCTAAAGTCACCTTGATGGCTCTTTTTTACGTCTCTTTGGCCAATTACGTTTCAATTAGTCGAAGATTTGTCGACAGTTTTGGATAATCGAAGGCATAGAGTGGCATGGTTTATGTTCCATTCGAAAATTGTTATGATTATACCGCTTAGAACGGCAGTACTGAGAGCTTACATCTTTGACCCTACTTCGGTCGCGTCCGAACGGCCTCACTAGACTTTTTTTTTTATAATATAAAAATTCGTTACTTCTGATTCTGATGTATTTTAGGATTAAAGCATATCAAGAATATAATTATGAAAACGGATGCTTCATATCAGCAATTATTATTTTTCGTGAAAAACCCGATAATAATACCCCATAAAGATACTTGTTAAGCTGCTCATGTATTTTTGAAAAATCCCGCTCTATAGCTTGGAGAAAAGCATCTACAACAATTTCATCATTTCCGTTTATTCACAGAATGACGTAACTCGTCAGTTTTTTTGCGAAAATATGTCAAGCCATCTGAAGAAACTGCTCAAAAACCAACTGATAAAATGTTGGTGAAAAAACTATCATAAATAAAATACATTAAAGTTTGCATTAATTTGTAGTAATTTATAGCGGAAGGTAATAGATTTCAATACAAAAATATTTTTGCTTATATAAAATATATAATTCTGTAACTTATAACATTTTAGACTTCTTAGTCCTCATTTGTGTAGTTTATTAAATAACATAATTTATCTTGTGTAATTTAATCTCATGAATTTTATTTAAAATTTTCTTATTTGAAATAGAGACTAAATTCCATTTTTAATATGAAATTTATTCCAAATTTATAACTACTTCCAATAAAGAAATGCTTGAATAGTATGAAAAAAGTTCTAATCAAATTAAAAAAATATACGTTCAGACAAGAATCATGGTGGGAGGGACAATCGTCCTCAAGACTGGGCAGGACCGGTCGTGTTACAAAACTGGTTGCATCCAACGAAGGGTTAACCTCAAGTCTCTTAACTTATATGCCTGTCATTTCTTGTAACACTTTTAGGCGCGAAAAATCATTTATAACTCTTTTTTTCTCCAAATTATAAAAAAATATTTGTTTATCAGGTATAAAAGAAACAGACGATATGTATGGCAATAAAATATAGTTTGAACTAAAATCAATGAAACCATTAATTATTAAATGACTAATTATTGGATTGACTTTAATAAAGTATATTTAAAAATTGATATAAAAAGCAAAGTTATTTGAATGATAAATTTATTTATGTATTTCTATAATTATTATTCAGTTATATGAATTATTCAAATTGTTAAACCAAAATTGTTTTTTTGGAAAAATAAAATAAAAAGAAAAAGTATCTCCAAGATATAAAAATAATCATAAATCAAACCTGTAAAAAAAATACAAATCACAGAAACAGTGAAATAAAAAATGGAACGAACATAGGCGCGAAGGGCTCAGCTGTACTCGTAAGTGTACTAGAAAGTTTTTAGAGAAAATAGTAAGATGTAGATGACAGACGAAAGTAAAGCTAAAATTTGCAATGTTAAGACTGGATTTGGGACTATAGAGGATAGCTACTAGAAATTTCAGACCCTCAATGTAAAAACACAGGATGGCGTATACTGCGTTATAGACGGCTGGGGGACACCTGTACCCCACGCGTCTACTTACTAGGGGCCAACTGTACCTTCTGTTACTAGAGAGAATGGCGAATCAGTCAATGTTTCGCCGATTCAAGCTTCATCAGGAAAGATAAAGATAAGATCACATACATCCATATCAGAGACGGCACTTCTCACATCAACATACTAAAAAAAGACTAACCATTTGCAGATAATACATCACTCCAAGATGGTTCAACGTATCCTATAGTAGGATGACTGCCCTTCTTGTCATTATGTCACATGAATAGTATGGCTAACAATAGTAAATTGATACTCAAAAATGTTAAAATTTCCTGCCCCTTACTACATATTTTTACTGTTGTAAATATTCATTGAAAATTTTGGTATTGCAGTGCAGGTTATTTTAATAGTTTCCTTTTTATTTTTTATGCATTTTTTTTATAAAAGATACATAATATTTTTCAATTAACCTCAGCTGTTTATTGAATGAACCTGGCGAATTTTAAAAATGGGTCCAATGGAGTATGAATAATTTTTGAATTTTTTTTGTATAAGACATTCAAACAAATTTTGTTAGGTAATCATATGTTCATTGAACAGACTACGAATCGTGACTTCAAAGTAGCGAGAGGTATTGTAATGCCAAGCTTCACAGTACGGATATTTCGAATGCTTACATTCTTTCTAAACCGGCAGTGTCAGAAATAATGAAGGGCTCTTGAAGGTTTTTTAGCACCGATTTTGTTTCCTCCGAACATGTGGATCTGCTATAGAGTAGGATTTATGCACAGTTGCTTACTAATTTTATCACTTACTGATACTGTCCTGTAATAAATTTGAGCTGTCCATTGGCTTTGTTTAAGCAGTTTTCATTTATTTCATTGGTAAATCATTAAAAGTAAAATTAACAAAGAAATATGCGTATTTTCGTCTCTAATAACAAGTATAACTTTATTTTAGGATTGTTATGTCGTCTCGCTTTTGTTTTCGTTAGATCCAGCTGAGAAAAGCACCCCCAAAAAATGCCTCAATTCCCTAGATTGTACCAGAACTAATTTCAACGCCCCAATTTGTACCCTTCTCTCCGAAAAAAACACCCTTCCATAGACATTTTTTTGGACTCTTTTGATTCTTCATTCGCATGGCATGAAATATTTTTATAAAGTTCCATCAACGGACCAATTTTTTCTTTTGTTATGTCCTATTTAATCCGTACTAGTTCTGTACTTGTGATCGAAACCACGTTTTCGTTGAATTTAAATTTGTAAAATTTTATTCCAAAGAAATTAATTTTTTTTTTGTTAGAATGTTGGTGGGCAACATCAGGGTGGCTGAGTCTAAACAAAGAAAGAGGGATGGAGCTTTGGGTGTACGTGTGTGTAAAGATTATTCACCTTAACTTTAATACCTACCTTTAGTGTTTTCTATAGCTCAAAATAGTATCCTTCCACAATAAATTTCAAATCGTCACAAAAACTTTTCTTTTCCTCCAGCAATAACCACCAGTTCAGCCATTTGAATTATGCCATCGGAATCTTGTAACTAATAAGATTGGCAAAATCTTTGGTTTTGTTTTACGAATAATTTTTTTGTAAATAAAAAAAAAAGTCCATTTGTGTTTTTTGAGATGATTACACATCCATATTTCCTAAAAAAGAAACAGATTTGAAAAACTACTCACGGTCACAACTGACAGTTATCACCGAATCACTGCTTTCCCTATCAGTGTGATTAATATCGCAGAGATATGCCCCTTGACATAGGACGCACGCAGTAGATATATTGGATCCAATATTTCAGCCGGTGAATGATATTCAAAAAACTCTCCGAATATTGAGTAAGTTAGCGGATATAGGTCTCGTATGGAGGTTCGGATCAATAAGTAATATACAGGACAAAAGCAATTAATATTTTCATTATTTGATTTCTGCATTTTGATCATTTCTGAAAGTATAAACAAGTATATATAATATCGTATTAATATGAATAATATCGTATTGTATTAATAATATCGGATTCTAACATTAGAAACTTTTAAATAAACCAACACAATTGTCATAGATCTGTTAGATTTTTTATAGTCTCCTTTTTACGAGGAAACGGCAGAACGTTTTTCGACGAACCTTGTTTTCATTGTTATATACCTGCCATCCATCCGCCACTTTAATAAGAAATTGTCGGAAGGTCCAAATATTTTATCTGTATGAAAAAAACCCTTCAATCAAGTTAGACCAACTATCTAAAGAACTTATTACAAGCAGGAATTTTTTTGCTAGAGCTGATAGAGCGTGTAAATACACACATATATATATATATATATATATATATATATATATATATATATATATATATATATATATATATATATATATATATGTCAGAGTGCTCTTCTGACGCTGAGTTGTCCAAGTTTTTAATATAGTGTATAAAAACTCTAAAACCTTCAAAAAATCTTAAAATAAAATGTAGTTGTTCAAGTTAAATCTGACCCTGAAATAGATTTGTGGAGAGAAATCAGTGTAATAAGGTCTTGAATCAACCCCCAAAAAAGAAGGTTTCATTTTTCAATATCGTTAGAAAAAGATCAACAACAAAAAAACTCGTAAAATTACAATAATCATCGAAGTATAGAAACCAACAAAACTCTCTAAGTTGCTTTGATTAATTATCATTATCAAACTAAGGATATGCATATTTCTGCGAAAACCATAGCAATCGCCAACTTCTAGCCTGTACCCATCATGGCATGAGATTACACCGCATTGGCTGTTGGAACTGATAATAGTTAGTCTGTAAATAATTAGCGTTTTCTCACACATCCAATTAGTTCCTGACTAAAAGGTGATTATTCTGGCTCTCGAAAGGGAAACACTGAAAAAAGTCAACAAAAACTAAAGAACTAACAAATCGTCACTGGAAGCAATGAAGTTATTGGACAGGACTAATCACGACACTAATGAAAGGGCTCTTGCTATTGGTTGCCTGCCGAAGCCGGCCCATTATTCAACTCAGCCCCGTTCCGGCTGACAGGATTCCCATTGGCCGCTAGCCATCCCCACCACTAATTATTTTGTTCCATTCTAACCTGATGTTCCATTTCATTACGTAGCAAACCAGGAGCGTTGACTTTCCCTGCTACAAATCCTACATTGGAAACACAGGATCCACTAAACCTAGGTTCCGTATACACACAATAGAACAAAAGGATTTAGACCTAAAAGGACTAATTTGTCATATAATTGGACAAAATAATTATAAAATCATCACTCACCATTACTTAACCTGTAGATAAAAACAGTCTGATTTGTTTATTTGAAATTTTTCTACTACTAATGGAATAAGCACAAAGATAATTGAATAAGTGAACAAATAAATTGTAAGTTAGGTGATACCTTCACCCACTTCTAACTTAAATTGGAACACCTACAATATGAAAAGCAAACAATTTTTTATTAAAATAACATTATTCATATGTTCATAGGTGGTCAGCCAGAGTGTGTCAACAATAGAGTGGACTAAGAATGACTGCTGCAGTAATGCGGTCCATACAATGCACCGTGAGGTCTAGGAAGAAGTTTAGTCTCACCCGTAAAAGTATATTCAAGATACCACACATAAGAATGGCAAGAAAACAACATAAATAAATATACAAAATAAAATAGCTGTATAGATATGTATTTATTTATTTAAAATGTTTGAGATTTTGATCGCAAAATAACGATTAAGTCAAAACGCAAAAATAATTTACAAGTTAATCAATATCTATTTTAGATTTAGGCATTTTGGTTGCTTGTAATCTTTGCGGCACGTTCTAAACATGTGGTTCCAAATTAGGTAGTAGCTTCCTCAAATAATTGAGGATTCTTCACAACAATTCTCATAAGGAAGGAACCTCATTCCTCCATTAGGCAATGGCCCATTCAACACGATTATCGAAAATCCGATAATCAGAAATTAGAGTCCTAAGATTTAAGCTTCGGCAATACTACCTTCTATATTCTTATACCTACCACTCTATAGCAACGACAAACGACTTCAGCAAACGGGAACAGCACCTTGGACTTAGCTTCTACTAAAATATGATATGTGTACTGCACATATCTCGCTGAAATAACGTTTTGTAGAACTGTTGGTTAGAAAACCTTTAATTTATTTCAATTAAAATCATTAAGAAAATAAAATACGACTATTCTTTTGGTAGGTACGTACTAAAATAATGCCCTCTGACAAACCTGTCTGTTTATTTGGGAGAACGGGGGGAGGAGGAAGGTCCTTATGAGCTGTTACTATTTTCTTTTATTATTTACACACCACCGTGATCTTTAGGAAACAAATTTTTGCAGCAGATGGATGTAACGCATGTATTCTTAGCATCTCACTTCTACAAGTAAAACGCAATTTTTTCAGCTTTGCACACAGCATAAACATTTTCAATTTTCAATTTCGTCCCAATCTGCTTCAACGTCTCCTCTCTCCTGTGGTCTTCTAGGAGCTTCTTCATTTCAAGATTTAAGTGGGCTTGGCCAACAGCAGTTTACCACCCGTATACAAAATCTTTGTAATACGGATAGTTTTGATTGGTGACTATCTGATGGAAATTGTTCTTTGTGAGGACATGGGGTCTGGTTTCCCTCAGCTATTAGCCCTCAGTATTTATTTAGTAGCTAGTATATGTGACAGGGACATAAAGGAAAATTACTCTCCAATTTAACATTCTTTTATATATTATAACCAGCCAAGATTTTTACGAAGTAAAATTATACTGATGGCAGGACATTGGGGAGATAATGATGTAAATTAAAGAAAACAAATAACCTGAAGACGAAGAAGGACTTCGAAACGTCGTTACAAATGTGGTTTTAAAAATATAAGTTTTATATTTAATGGGAACTGTACTGTTCACTAGTTAATTTATTATATATATTAACTTCCCTATGTAGTTGAAATTGTTTAATATAGTTATTTAGTAGCTATTTTAGCAAGAGAGAGAAGGCTGAGATTCATTCCGTGGGTCCGCCACGAAATTAAGTTCAACTAACCCAAGCTGGATGCGAACCGGTGCCACTTCTGACCGAGAATGCTCAAGTTGCGCCTTAACCCACTCGGCTACCGCGGCCTCAATGTATTAGTGAGGTAAAAAAGAACTGGGTGAGATGTATACCTCTCGTGACGAAATATACATTCATAATCCACGAAGAAGTGCATCTTGGAACTGCCCTTCCAGAAGCCTGACTACAATTTATGTTACAAGAATATTAGCAAAGAATAAAAAAATCAGAACGGAAATGGTATTTGTAATGGTAGTAAGCTCACGGTTGTTATTTCTAACGAAAAACGGTAACTTCTCACAACAAAAACCAGTAAAGAAAGTGAATGTTGGAAAACAAAAATGATGGATGGCCTAATTGTTGGGTACACAAATAAGTAAAAACAACATGCATGATCAAGGAAATATCTCACAATCACTTTTGAAATTTTTCCTATTAATGGTTTTTGCTATTGTTCAAAATAACCCAGGAACAGTTTCATAAGAGACAAGGGAACAAGAATGGCAGTATTATATGCATATATTAAAAAAAATAAATAATAAAAGTGCGCGAAAGAGAAAAGAGAAAATTACTGTCTGCAAAACAGTGAACGTGGTGTAATATGAATTTCTATTAGGGGAACCTTGATCAAGGTAGGATTTTTTTTTGTTTGTTTTTTGTCCCTTTCACCGAACTTTTTGGAGCAGTGGTAGCCTCTCTGACAAATTGCATTTTGTTTTTCCCTTTTGATTTGACAAGTAACTTTTAGTTTCCAATTTCATAAGTTTTAGTTAAATAATATGGAATTTATATTTTATTTGTACTAAAAAATCTGTTTTATTAATTTTAAAGCAAACTCTTGGTTTCATAAGTTTAATTATCTTATATTTTCAACATACCTCATTCATGACTATAAGGAAGCTACTGAAATTCTAGATGTAATAGCTCCTCAAGACTTCAACGCCAGCTTTACTTAAACAACACCCATAATGGTGACAGCAGCAATGCTATGACATGCAAGACATCGGAAACGACATACTCGTAACTCAGCAGCATCTCTTCCCGGTCTGTATTTCGGTACGTTAATTCACGATAGGAGATCTCTCATCCACCTCCTTTCTAGTCGTGTAAATGGACCCCTCTGCCACAATCTTTTATCATTCTGTTGGTTTGTCCGTGATGTTTTGTTTGGAAGCGGAGAAAAAGAGTATGTAGGTGTTGGTTGGTGTAAGACGATGTGTAGAGTTGTGTTATCTATCTAACATGGAGCTTCTATCACTAATCATATACTTTTTAATTGAAAATATTCTAGTTCTTCTGGATACGTCTTTTTATGTGCATTTTTTAACTTTTTGTCTACTTTTCAGTTTTGTTGATTTAGAACAAAGTATCTTCCGTTAGTTGACTGACGTCTTTCACTTTATTTTGAAGTATAGCTCCCAAGTAATCCTTCGGTCAACTTATTGTTTTGTTTTTTTAAATGATTTAGTATAATTTTTTATTTGTTATTGTTTCATAAATACTGTTCAAATACTTAGTAAACTTGTTGCAAGGAATGCATAAAAGTTGTTTGGTAAACTTCTCTTATGCAGGATTAACAAATAGACAAGAAATCGAACTATAACGTAATTTTATTTTAATGAGGCAACTACTACTAATGTATAGATGATAAGCCAAAAACACAACAGCTTATTATTTCCTATAAAAATTTATATAACCGTATTTTCTTGAATATAGATCGACTCCCCATTTTGAAAATAATTTTTGGAGAAAAATCTGGGAGAGAAACATATATACTACTAAAAAGAAATCAATTTCGAAATTTAATGAACATATATCAAAAAGAAACAAACATGAATAAATTAGGTACAACTTCGATAAATGACATCATAATATCTTAAAAATATGATGCTCTGAAATTAGGTAACTAATCGAAATTGTAGAACAGAGTTTCCAAACCTTTAAGGAAAATGGCTGTTTAGTAGTTGTATGATAAAATGATTTTAATTTATCCATTTCCGTGAGGCGATATATTTTAATTTACACAAATAGTGGAATCGTTTTAATCAAAACAATAATTAAGCACTCAAATGAAAACTAATCAGATTAATTGGTACTGGTGGACTTTTTAGTTCATACTGGGTTGAACATTTCCTGCTGAAAATTTTACATACCTATTTGCTCATTTACTTCTACATTTTTGTTTCTGCTTAACCCTGAGAGGTACACCTTGATTAATATACGTTGATATGCATTTCAAAATAAGTCAATTAAAGACTGCTTTGAATGAATCCATATTAATAAAAAATAAGTATTAATACTTTACTATATCGCAGCTTTATATTTATCCACATTTTCTTCACTTTTAAAATCAATAGTTAAAAATATATTATTTTAAAAAATAAAAATAAGAAGAAGACGGTCCCTTACAAAAAAATACTCTATGAATGATACATGCATTTAAAGATTCTTTCAATATAACATATTAATTCGATATTTGATAATGAGGTGGTTCTGTTTAATCGCAGCAGAAATAATGAACATTCCTAAAAATTCTGATTATCCTTCTTCAACCAGAACATTCCCGAATCTGAATGCGAAGAGCCTGTGGAGAACCATTTCTTCATTTATATATTTCCTAATTATTTCAAATATATCTGCCGGCAAAAATATCATAAAATATTCAACGGTCTCTTTGCCATTGGGGAATCTCTTAGTATTTTCACGCCAATACTTCAGAGCAAAGTCCACCCATCCTTCGCCATCAGAATATAATCTTCATCGTGCGTATAATATACCCGTTACGCCCATGATGCGCAAAAAAATGTTCACCAAGTCAATCGGTTACGTCCCAGGAGCATGTGAACATTTACGTTTAAGAAACCCCTTTCCAGTTTCTCCCAGATGTACAATTTTTAGGAAAATCGATTTTGCTTACTGTAAGAAAGATCAGGCCACTTGAATTTGATAAGAACTCGTAGTGCAATGTTAGTGAAGCACATAACTGGTATTTCAACCCTCCCTCTCCCCTCTCCACACCTTTTCTGTTTAAAAGAAAAAAATTGGCCGAAGGAAGAATTCGACCTGTAAAATAAATTTCGGCTTATATCAAGAAAATTGTCAATAGCTTGAATTTTGATTTCATGAACAAGGACTGAAGAATGGTGTAATGCTTCTTAAAATCAGTTTCAGTTTGCGTAAATTATGAAACAATGAACTCAGCCATAAACTTTTGAATAGAACGCGCAAATGTAATAACTATGATTCTTGTAAAGAATTGTTATCAGAATTTTTTTGCTATCAAGTTTGTAATGTATGTTTTTGTAACTTATAATATTGTTTATTAACCTTTATTGCTATGTTATTCAATACAGATTTTTGTTAGGTTATAAATAATTCATTCAATATTAGTGTACATATTATACACTTGTATGGAACATGCCAAAAATAAACGGTATTTTCAAAGTGTCACTCTGAAAAGAAAAGCAAAATATATTATCTCTGATCTCGTTTCAATTTTTTTTTTATCACACTTACCAAAATGTGTGATTATAACTGAACGAGTTACCACTTATTACTAATATGAACCGCATTTTATCTCCCACCACAAAGTAAAAACGAAAATAAGTTATGAAGAGCCTTACAAGCATAGAATTTGTTCGAACTCGAATTTTCCAAGATCGATTTCGAGCTGGTAAACAAGCTAGGGCAATCTCCTAGTGGAGTAGGTGCTACGCCCTAAAGAACAGAAAATGTATAAACATTGAGAAGATTATAGAAAATTTAAAAAAAGATATATAGAAAGGTAAAGATAAATATTGGGAAGATTGCCTTAAATGTAAAAATTCAGAACTGAAAAAGGTAAAAAAACTTTGGCTAATAATAATGACATCACCTACCCAGATATATGAATTATATCTGAAAGGATTAAAAGATTCTATATCATTGTTCGTAAATGATTAAGAAACTTTAAGAATTTAATAGTTAATCCTTTTACGGCGTTTTAATAGTTTACACTATGAGAGATTAAAAATACATATAAAGATTAAAAGTTGTTTTGTTTATTTTTCAGCGAGATGAGTAAAGATAGAGGATTAATAGTTCAAAGTCCAAAAGCTGTTATATGAGTAAGAAGCCCTACATAATTGTTTAGTTTTGCCCAATATTAGTCGAACCTATATTCGGGCAAATACGGTATATGGATGTAGAGATGATTAAAAGCAAATGGTAAATAAATTGACAATGATAAATAATGCAATTAATTACAGATTAAACGTTTAATCCATTCTAAAATGGATTTAAAATGAATGCGTTTCACGTGAAAAAAAAAATTCGAGAGGAGCAAAGTACGAAACATAAAATGAAAAAAAAAATATCAAGAATAAAAGACAGCGGAAGCCATTAGTTAACTGAAAGCATTTCCAATTGAATTGTCGGAAGAGTTATTTAACCGGTTATATATCGACCCGGTTCCCTCGGGTTATGATGCTAAAGCCATTTCGGATTCAATTTTAGCTGCAGTTATATAAAATTTGTAGATTTTTCCAGTCGTAATGTCGGCGGTGAATCAGAGGAGCAAAGACTGGAGCTGGAACTGATAAATGTGAGCTCCATTAGTTCCTCATCTCCGACAATTGTTCCCTCAGAACCTTGGTTAAAGAGCCATCTTCGTCGGTGAGTTAGTGAGTTCTATGCTTAGCATGCTTCTTCTTTTCCCTTCGAAATAGGTGACAATATTGAAATTAATGGACATTTATAAATATGTTAGGAACTATTAAATTATTATTATTATTACTACGATCGAGAGGTGATCAAAAAACGACCAAAAATGCTATATTGTATCAGTTTATTTATTTATTTATATAATTAAAATGAGAAAAAAACATTATTTAATTCAGTTATTGTTTGAATGTAAATTGAAATTCAAAAATCGAATTAATTAAAATGGAATCAGTTCATCCGTTCAAGAGATATTCGTGGGACAGAAAGACACAAAGACAGGCTAATGTCCAAAAATACGTTTTTTGGACTCGAAGGCCTCTAAAAAGCCTAGATCGTTTAAAAACTGGACATTGAAAAATTGACTCAATTGCAATACTTTCCTCCCCTAGCAGTAAGAAAATAAATACATGGCTAGAATGTTCATTGCGCTGTATATTTGCTAATTATGGTCCGATTAAGATAATTTCGGTTTTTGTTCTATATATTATCTTTCAAATGATCATAGATACGATGAACCGAAAAAAATTACTTATCGAGTAATGAGCCAACAAAATATTCTTTCCGTCATAACCCTTTTCTTTATTTTTCTTGAGGATGTCGTACATGTATGGGTAGTTAAAGGGCTCTAAGGAGAAAACCTTAGGCAATTTTCTTAAAAATCTTCTGAGCCCTTTTGGTGCTACAATCAACAACGAAAAAAAACTTTTCGATTCTTGCGCAGCAGTAATGCTCGATTTAGTACACAAGCACAAGTAGCCCAAATCCTGCAAAATAAAAAAAGAACCTATATATTATAAACTTGAATTGCTCTAAAAACATTACATATTATTTACTTTCAACAAAGTAACCTTAAATTACCTAAGAAAATTCTGTTCTCAAAATGAAATAATTCCACCAAAACAAGCAGGATTTCAAGCTCAACTTAGTACAAAGCATTCATTGATCAAGCTGCAAACGAGGAGATCAGTTACTTCAACAGAAACAAAGCAACTGCTATGATAGCCCTTGACTGTTCCAAAGCATTTGATTCTATGACACATGAACTATTTTGCCAACAGCTAATCGACCTGGGATGCCCTGAACAGTAATATTCGGTCATCAAATCTCTTTTAAGTGAGCGCTCTTCGGCAGTGAAGGTTTCAGGGCTAAAGAGCGCACGTGTGGGGCACGGGTGGGGTTCCACAAGGCGCGATATTATCGCCAGTATTGTTTTCCATTTATAATGGTAAAATTATTGGAACCAAGTACCAGAATGCCACAATATCAGCTTTTGCAGATGATACTCCCGTCACAAGTAGCAGCTTAAATTTCAGTGCGTAAAAAAGTCGGTAAATGCTTGTGAGCAAATAGTGAAAGAATTGAAACAACAAACACTCGACCGGAAGAATGGTAACACAGTGCCTTACCATTGAGCTCCTTCGCTCCCTTATCATGGACAACAGATCTTTATTTTAATTGTAATGGTTAAATAGCATTTAATGGGAATGCCCAGGATAAGCTAATCTATTGCAGAAATTAAATAATGCATTTAGAATTGGAGGAATTCCATAGAGAATTACTTTAATCATTTAGTTTGTTGAAGTGGATTATTTTAAACCTACTGACTGGCTTCTTGGTTAAAAATCAGGCTTAGTTCTGACCTTTAATCAACCTTTAACAAAAATCTTTATGGTGTAACTACAAGATTACGATTCCAGATCTCCTTACTAGAGTATGACACACGAAATGTAACTATGTAAGAGTGAAGAATACTGAGGACCGTAGGAGCAGATATACGAAAGGGATGGTAGAGGGGATGAAGGAAAGCTGAAGGCGGCTGTGAAAGGGAGCTGTATAATTGATATTGTTATACCTTCAATATTGATATTGTCAAATTAGTTCCTGTAGGGTCTTTTGTCGGAACATGCTCATTGTTCCTTAAGGGTTATACCATAATAAGGGTTTTGTGCTGTGAGTAAGCTTCTAGCTATCCAGTCCACAGTGAGAAATCTTCTAGATAACTAGTCTTAGACTATCATAGATAGGCTTGTCCTTTAATTTATAGGAAAAACAATACACTTTATTATGTATGGGAATAGTTAATAAACCCTGAATGTTTAAATGAGAATATAAAGAATATTATTATTGTCATTGGTTTGAGAGTCAAGTCAATTCTATAACAGCAGCATCTTTTAGTAGTGCATAGTTTATGCGATTGTGTATGTATATACGTATAGTATATGCGATGGCGAAAACGCTAAACTTAGTTGTTTTTAATGCAAAAAGAAAAGGCGCTTTGATTGTTTTCCATACCATTACGGAATTCCTATGTAAAAACTGCAGTTCAAATTTTTTATAACTATTAATTTTTATATTCATTTGGAGTATATAATCTGCAAGAAAAAAAAAATAATGCACTAATCGAATTGAAACTTTTGTTATAAAATAAATTAAAACGAGAAATGTAAAAAGTCATATTTCACATATAATAACTCAGACTTTAGATAATTTCCTCGGTTTTTAAATCCAAAAGTTAGTTTTGACTTTATGTAAGCAAATAAAAATATTGAGTGAATGTTTTTACAAAAAAAAAATTAAAATATTTTTTCTAAAGGTTAACAAACATTTAAAAAAAAAATTCAAACATTTGTTCCCAATTGGGAACATTGGCTGCTAAAAGGTTCCCTAACCTTTCCATAAATCTCTGGCTAAACTGCTCTGGAATAAAGTAAAGTTCTTTTCTTAAGTGAGCAAGGATGCTTTAGTAATCATTTTTTTGAGTCTAGGAATATTAATAACCAGTGTTTACAATAACCACGATAGTGTCTGCGATTATAACCTATAACAGATTAATTTGGTTTTATGAAAATATAATATATAAACGAAATTTACTTATTAGAGATTTAGATGTTAATAAATTAAAGCACTTTAAATATATCTGTATTTCTTTAATATTGTTCACGAATGATATCCAAAATTGAAAAAATTATCAGAACGAAATCGTTTTAAAATTAAATTTAATGTTCTGCAAGAATCCGTCTCCAAGGATGCCCAATTTTTAGTACTCCGTTTCTACAAATCACTCAAAAAAACGCACTCCTTTTAAGCAGTATACAATATTTATATTTTATTGAGAGCTGTGAACATGACCGCGTGTTGAATGTAATTTAGTTAGCTACAGAGTTTATATTACTGTGTTTTGTATGCAACAGTTCAATAGAATAAGATAAGTGGAGATCTGCCTGAAAAAAGAGTGATTTTTTGCAATTTTTGGCGTTGTGTGCAAACGGTGCATTCAATAAAAAAATGCCCCAATATAAATTAGCGTAATAATTTTATTTTCTATCAGAACCCGTTAAAAAATATACCACACTCCATTTGGGATTTCAGAGTTTGGCACACTTGAGAAGAACAGGAAGAGGATTAAAAAAACGATTATAACACTCAAAGAACTTTATACTCCATAATTAAGACATAGTGAAATTCTCAAAATGCGTACTTATGTGTAATACATCAATATGTATTGATATTGGACAATATTATCGTTATATAATTTAAACAGACCAGGTGCGAACAAAAGAAATAAGGGACGAGCAGGTAGAAAGAAGGTAACTGGCAGGCGATGACAGGATGTCACCACATAAGTGATAAGGGATAAGTTAGGGAGAGCGGATAAGGAGAAGAGATAACCCTACCGAGAAGTTAACACTGTAACAACGCCAAAAGCTGGGACACCTAATAAATTTTAAGAACTGGTCCCCTTAGGCTTGGCTGGCCTCGAGGAAAAAGTGGAGACCGCCTGGAAAAGGTATGATTAAATTATCCTAGTTGGATAATGGTTCGCTGATACCGGCTGTCAGGACAAGGGGTGGAGCCATCCGATGAAATCCCAGAATTTCCTCCCTCTGTAAAACTAGTCGGCCAATGAACAACGTTTTCAACCCTCTCTTAGGGAGAACAAGAGAGATAGGGGGATGGAAGCAAGGAGGTGAAAAAGGAGAGACTTCTGAACTGATCGGGGCTGAGGGAGGACTGCTTTACTGAGACCGGCTGATGCAAGACGAGCTCCTCTGAACCCTGACCTTGCCTGATGCAAGCATACAACCATCGCCTTCAAGCCTTCGCCAGAGGAACCATCAACACCAATTAGTACAGATAAGAGATTTATGTTAAAACAATTAATGGCTAAGTCTAGGCTGAATCATTCCATGGTTAACTTTTTATTGTAATAGTTCGTTATTTTAATTTTGAAGAATAAAGATAAATGTTAGCAAGGAGATAGTTCTTTAGTAACCATGCCCACATTTAATTTGTAGAGGACAAGGTAAGAAATTCAAAGGTATTCATAAGCTTACTTAATTTTGGGATAATCATCCTCAATGATTGCCCAATGGCATCTCTATTTATATATAGACTAATGTATTAGCAGCTAAATAGATATCAAGCTCAACTCAACCTAGAAAACATAGCAACATATAACTACATTATATCCACTTTTGTATATATGATACGTATTTTCTATTTTACTTAGACGCAAGAAGTTATCTCTGCAAATAATAAGAGTGGTCTGTATCATTTTAGGGAGCAAGTTTTGAGTTTCACGTCACTAACTTATCTTTCTTACATTTTAAAGATTTAAAAAATATCTATCTATGTAAATAACTCAAATTGATATTTCACATACATATAATAACCTATAATATAATAATAACCTATAATAACCTAATATAATACATTTGTACATTATATAATATATTATCTTAATTGATATTTCACATACCTATAATATATTTGTGCATTATATAATATATTATCTATACACACATATTAAGTAGATAATGAACACCGAGAATGATATAACATTGGATTAAGCCATGAGCAAGGGACTTATTTTTCTTTCTTGTTTGTTTGGGTTTTCAGTTGTAAATCACTAAGGTCAGTATTTTTTTCTTATGCTATCTATTATTGATGCTAATGCAGTAGACGATATTCCTAATAACGCAGGTAAATTATTGTTGCCATTGATTAAAAGAAATTAAAATGTTTCAAAAGTTTATAGCATAAGGCCTGGCTCCAATTTTACCTCCTGAACAACAATAATGAATGTGGGTTTATTTTGTATTGCGGCAATGCAAACATTGTATGTGTTGTGAAACAGCAATGATAACCCCACATCATTAGAGGAAGATAAGTGGATTGAAACTTAATGCCGGATTTTACATTATACGGCTACTGATTCGCTGTAGAGCAATTAGGATCCCAATTTTGAATTTAAATTTACAAATTTTAATACCAAAAAATTGACTTATTTTTTTCATCTTGGTATCGATGGCTTTTTTTTTTTTTAACGCAAAAAATTCGAAATTAAGGTTTCAACTTATTATGGACCTAAACACCGCCTCTGTAGATACGATGTATCGAAAAAAGAAAACTGAAAATGGTCTAAAAATCGACTATTGATGACGTAAGCACCAAATACTAACTACTCTCAGCAGTCACTCTGGCCTTAAACAATGCTAGAAGTCTTAAAAATATATTGTAATTATAAAGGTTTGCCACCTTAATAAAATCCTTCAGTATGGAATAAAGAATAAAACATAAAAAAAAATAATATATGTATTGTTATTTGGAGAAAAATCGTTTCACATGTTTCCTGTAAAGTTTGCTAAATTGCGCTTACGCCTTTTTAAAAAACCGACGTCGGTCCTAACGACCTAATGAATTTAGGTTTTTGTAAATGTTATTTAATAATTTCTCGTTTATATACAATAAATTTACTAAGTTTTAATTATAATCGCAGCCCAAACATCACTTCCTAGATCAAATCCACGATCTTCATTTTCTACACACTAATAATTTTACATGAGTATGCCTGGTTTTAACATGTTTATTTTAGTTTATTTAGCTTCAATTTTAATAAAATAATTGTAATTAAAATAACAACAAACGGACTTGGCCTCGCTAACTTCTGAGCGACTGATAAATAAATATTATATGATATATGGGTCACTCATTGAAAATTTCTATTTTAATGTCTTTTATCGTTACAAAGTGTGTCAATATATCGGTACGTAGTGACGATACAACGGGATTTTTTGTGTTTTTTTGTTGTCATATTTCCTAGAGAAATAAATATTTTTTCTGAGCTCAAATGCCTAAATTTTGCTCTTTGCATCATGAATCAAACTATTCCTTCCTAATGTGACATGGATTTTCGATAGTACGATTGATTTTAACAGATCGATTGATTGATGTCTAACATTTTTTAAATTTCTTTTAAAACAAATATCAGTAAACATACCCTAACAAAAAAAGAAGTGTGGGAGAAGTAGAAATAGGTGTGTCCCCAAGTATTTTTGCCTGATTAATATAGCATTAGTGATTCCCCTAATGTTACTTTGCATGCTAAATTTAGGATTATGAGCGGCCCAGTGTAAATACCATCGCATCTTGCTAAATAGATACGGTGGCGCTTATGCTAACATGATGCAACTTTATATTATTTTCTAACCTTGTTTTTAGGAAACCTTCACTTTTGTAGTCAGTTGATGGATATTTTATTCATTCGAGTGAATCTAACCTTTTGTTTATTTTTCACATACAAGTAAAATCCCAACTCCTTACAATACTTTTAATTTTTATATTAAAAAATAAAATTGTATCTATTACTATTATTTATAGGAACCAAAACTGGCAAACCAAAAATTAGAACTGGCAAAAAAGATTATGTAGACAAAAATTTGCAAGTGATCCAGGAATTCCGGAATTTCCCTCCTGAATTTTGGACAGTGCTCAATTATGTCAAGAAAAATAATCGAATCGAAATTAACTTAAGCAAGAAAACAAATAACCGCTTGACACTTTAATACCTGTGATAACACCTGTGAGTTGTCAAAACAATATGGCAGCCATTTAGCAGAGTGACACTTTATTTAGCATACAATCAGGTCTGTGAGGTTTTTAGCAAACAAATAATCTTTTATTCGCCTCATCAAAATTTCACAACTCAATGTCGAATAATCTGACATTAGTCCTGCTCTGCTGCAAACATTATTTTGCCCAAGGTTCCCTACAATGCAGATTTAATTGAAAAAAAAAAATAAGAAGTAAATATTAATGATTTTCCAAAATTATTATGTAGAAAACTCAAACTTTTCAGAGAATAACCCATAAAAATAGATTTCCTGAAATAATTCAACTTCAAGGTCTCTAAAAAGAATTCAGTAAATAAAGATCTTCTGTATCAATCATGTTCAATAGATAGTGATTCAACAACATTTTAAAAACACGTATATATTTTTAAGTTTGTTTAGTCAACGAATCAATTGAAAATGTAGCTTTCCAAGAACAAATATTTAAAAACAACTTAAGCCATATTGCGGTCGGATCGGGATTTTATTTCCTTTTGACAGTTGGGCACGTCCCAGTGATGGGGCGGACGTGACCTCAGCTCCCTCGCGCGGGAATAAAATCATGACCCCGCCTGCAGGGCGCACCACTCTCGGGACCTGTTCGGTCATGCATCTTCATGTGCCGAGGGAATTTTAAAACATTTTGTTTATTTTAAAGTGCAAATTTGATCAGGATTCATTTTTAACCGTAGACATTACTTTTAATTCCAGAATTTGTTAAGTTATTTGTAATTATTATTGTGAATATTCATTTTATGAGTGACTGAAGAAACTGATTGTTTCTTTTTCGCTATACTTTCACGAGTTTAAAAATCTTTTATACCTAAATTAACAAAGAATTAGGTACAACTTTACACAATGGGCGCGTTATCACTTGTTCCTTCCGAGATCATCCGAAGGTCGCCGGATTAGCACACTCTAGCGCCAGTTGTGCTAACCAACTGCTTTGTATTCTATTGTAACATTCGTAATCATAGAACTTATTAAAATTATTACTGCATTAATTACATATTATTCAAAATCGTTGGTGCTGTCGACTTCCGGTGATCTGGACAAATTTTTGTAATAATTTAAAGAAGTGATATTTTAAATTACGGTAAGGACCCGACCTCAACTGAAAAGGAACTTTTGTGGTTTGTCTATCTCTTGAGCGAGCGTAGCGAGTGGAAGTCGACAGCTGTGATCTAATTAAAGCAGTAATAATTGAAATTACGGTAAGGCCCCGACCTCAACTGAAAAGGATCCGTTGGTATTTTGTTTAGTTCTTGGGCGAACGTTATGAGCAGAAGTCGACAGCACTAGTAATTTTAAATAATAAGTAATTAAAGCAGGAACACTTTTAATAATTCCAATGAATACGGATTTTACAATTGAATACAAAGCAGTTAGTTAGCACAAATGACGCTAGAGTGTGCTAGTCAGGCAACCTTCGGATGACCTCGGAATGAACAAGTGATAACGCGCCCCTAGTGTAAAGTTGTCCCAAGAATTATTTTAAATATCAGATTACGACTTTTGTTCCTTCCCTCAACCCAGAAACATCCTTTATATCAAGTAACACTTGAGCTAACTTATTATCTAGTGTAGTTCAGAGTAAAACTATCGTAAATAACATTATCTAAGTTTTACAGCAAAGCAAATATAAATTTCAGATCGCACTGTATTGCATATTGTAGATAATGACCACTCTTTATATTTGAAGTGTTGCAATTTTTATAATCCTTTAGATTATCCACAATACTTAAACCCTCGGAAAATATGGTCAGAATGTGGATCGTATAATCAAGATCAGCGAAATAGGGCTTGACTGGTGACGTACAGAATAGTGAATCAGAGATAGCTACTACTATCTCTTCCTGGGTAGTTATGTTCCTATCGATATACTATCGAGATCGTATCGATAGTTTTCCAATATATCAAAACAGTAGTTCGATATATCGGGCCTCGATAGTTTTAATACCCTATCCTTTAAAAGTATGGGGTTTTAGGGATGTTGGAAAAATATCGATATTTTTTTTAAATAAATCGATATTTTTTCCGAGCTTTAATTCGATATATCGCAATATCGATATTGAAATTTGAGTAAAAAAAAAATAACATAATAAACAAATATCCTCAAGGTCTATAAGTTTTATAGGTTTCAGTCATTGTTAATTCAATTGTTTTTATTCATTATTATTATTTTTTTTTATTTGTTATGCTCTATAATTCATTTTTCTTCAGTTGTCAGAAATGAGCCTATTTAATAATAAATGCTAATATATATTTTGAAAAGTTTTTAGTAATTCGTTCAATATTGATTTTCTTCCGTCCCTTTTAATTTTTTTTTGTAAGGAAATGATAAATTAATACATTTTTTTTTAGTGATAGACTACTTATGAATATTTAATTGTTGCTATTAAAGCTACTACAAATCTAAGACTTGTTCATTTATATCACTCTTTCCTTCAATCTACTATCTTTATATATTTGAAAACTTTCGATTAGATTTATATCGATATTTACATTATTAACCAGAAACCGTGAAGAAGATGGCTGACTTAGACATAGCCAATGTGGAGAGTAACACGAACACACCACACGAGTTTTTTTGGAATTGTGTTAATTTTTATTTTATATATATTCTTTATTTACTTTTTTTTTTTTTAGGAAGGGAGGAAATATTGGTTTTCGATACTTAAATTTTAATATCGATATGGCGCTATATTCGATAAAAACTATCAGACAAAATTATTGATTTTTTTTTTTGTGTTTAATATATTAAATTTATTTCCAACATCGCTTTTCCTGGGCATCATTTTATCCCTAAATTAAAACTCTTTCATCACGTCATAATTTCCATCCTCCCTCATCACGATTTGACATGATTCTTAGCCGCACTCTTTTCAGGAAATGCCATATATCCTATATTTTCCGCTATAATACTTCTGATTTGCCTTCGCCACCTTCTTACATTTAAAATTTACAGGATCCTCGTTACATACTTGGTACCCTCCCTCATCCCTCATCCTATGAAATATATCATGAGATCTCGATCGAGAATAGGTCCATGGAGCTGTTAGATGAACAAATAGGTGCCATTATATTATCGAATATTAACACTAAATATGTATTATACTGTTGGTATATGTATATGGAATATGTATTTGTGTTTCTTTATATTTCAAAATTCATTTATATAATACATCTTTATATATAATTTTTTTATTTTTTTATTTTACCATTAATTACTTTACTTACTCTTTCAAATGATGTTAGCTGAAAATGTTTGACAACTAAATTAAAAGAGGAAATCTATGGCATTATTTTTTTTTTAAATGATCTCTGTGACAACGTATAAAAATTTCAGATACAGTCTTGTAAAATTGGTGAAGCATATATCACAGACAAATTTTTTGATTTTTAAACAGTTTCTATTCATCCCTTTAAAATAAATGAAGAGCTTATGAGACTCCATAGGTACTGTAAGGGTTAAGTTAAAGTTTTTTTTATTTTTTTATTTTCCTTTATTTTATCATTGGTTCAATTCTCCTAGGCACATTAAATCGACCATGGGTGAATGAACTGTAATCTAGCAATATAGAGAAAGGACCATGGCATGCTAGTCTTAAACTTGATACCACATCATAGCATGAGATACGTCTGCTGATTGATTTATGTCATGCTATGATACTTACTAAAGAAAGATTCACATTTTTATCCTTTTCAGAGTTTTCTCCTTTTCTGGCATGACAATAATTGATCTAGGCCGAAAAATTGTTTTGTGTCATTGACTTTCGGTCGTGTCATTAACTTGTTATGATTTAGATGCTGTATTCTAGAAAAAAATAAATTGTAATCAGAGGATGCTGACTTCGGATTCAATAAATAGATATTCTTTTGTTTTTATTTTGCTCAGTTTTATTTTTTATTTTCTGAAATAAAAAGAAAATAGAAAACTGTTTCTACATCAGCATATTTGTAGAGGAAAATTGAATATTTACTACAGTGATAACTTGAAAATAAAACTTTTTACAGTCCTCCTATCCTTGGAATAGAGATAAAGATAAAGTCTATAGGTGATAACAAAATTTCCATATATTTTTCTATACCTTAAAAGAGAATTTATTACGTCTCAACGGGAGGCGCTTAGTTAAACAATGGTAATTTGGAATGAATGCCCGATGAAATACTTACCGCAACAGACAAATTGTCATTGAGACAATTGAACTGTTAAGCGGGCAACAGTCACTGGAGGGTATAAAACAAGACTTTCTCGACAGCAAGGAAAATAAAATGGTTTAAGGAAGAAGTTTTATCACCCCGGAGGTAATAGCCAGGTCGACGGTTGGATGAATAAAGGAAACGGCATAATAAAGAGGGTTCATTGCTTGAATATCTACCTCCCCCCCCCCCCCTATCGCAGGCTAAGACCAATAAGGAATATTGAGTAATAAGTGCTCATCTTACAGCTTTTGCTATTCCATTTAACACTTAATGGCGCTCCTTGTTGTGCGAATAAATTTTAGTGATTATGACTGACTTTATGCTCGCAATACTATCGGACCAAATGGCGTATCTTTATATTTAATGGATATTTAAATAGTTATAAAAAATACAGTTTAATTGTATTCATCATTAATTTTTTCTGCTTACTTTTATAAAGAAGGAAGAAAACTTCCCATTGACCCTCATTTATACTACCGATAAATTCTAAGTGACATCCGCAACGGTTTCAGAACAGAATGCTAAGAAAGATGACGCGGTCGATATTACTAAAATTTGAACTACCTAAAATTTCAGAATTCATCCGGAAAAGGCACAATAAATTTCTGGATTCACTAAAAGCCCCTTCGAACCCTCTCTTCAACCATGATCTGGTCTTAAAATGTAACGTAGTTAAACAACAATACTTCCAAACAATAAATTTTATATATGTTATTAAAAAATTATATCTTAAAATATTTATATTTCTTAAAATTTTGGAGAAATGAAAAAAAAAGCCTATAACAATGTTGAAACTGACTATTTTTGAAATTAGGACCTTTAAGAACCTCTATCCTCTCCATTGCAAGCATTATTGTTTATTATTTGAAATTAGCATTATTGTTAGAACGTTACAATATATGTATAAATTTTCTCCTCTCCCTCCGCTCTTACCCATCCACTCTATGTAGCACTATTTCTAAAGGCTTTCTAGTCCAACTCCTTCCAACGGATATGAAGTTGGAGATGGTTAAAATTGGCTTTTCCCAGCGTTACTATTATTTTAATTAGCGTTATCGTTATTTTGACAAATTAATTATATTTAATTATTTTAAATTGTTGACCTTATATGACCTTATATTATTATTTACAGTCATTCAAATCATTTACCAGTCTTAATTACAATTCTTTAAGATCTCTTTTACCCTTCTAGTTAATATTATACAATTTGAGATTTCAAAATTTAGAATTTTATATTTAAAATCAAATAGGTTATTTTAAATGTTTGTATATATATATATATATATATATATATATATATATATATATATATATATATATATATATATATATATATATATATATATATATTATTGAACATCTTTTTTATGTTTGCCGAATTGTATTCTATAAACTTTGGAAATATTTTTGAAAGAACATCTTTCCTTTTCAAAAGTAAAAAATAAAAAATATTCCCATATAGAATACAATTAGGCAAACACAAACAATATGTTCAATAATAAATTTTATAAGTATAAACAAATTCAAAGTAACCTATTTGATTTTAAATATAAAATTCTAAGTTTTAAAATCTTAAATTGTATAATATTAACTAGAATGGTAAAAGAGATAATAAAGAATTGTAAAATGAGACTGGTCAATGATTTGAATGGCATCAACAACATCAAAAAAAAAAAAAGGAAAAGAGAGAAAAAATTGAAATCAAGACAAATTTATTGAAGACAAGCAATTATATTTAAAGGAACAAGATCAAATATCAAACCCGAGAAGAGATAAATTTCATAATATTTATCACTTAATCCAACGTTTTCATCTTGTCACAATATATGTTTGAGCCATCTATTTATTTGTTTTAATTTAGAGCAAGAGTTTCATAAATTCGTAGGCTCAGCTTTATAATGGAATCTTTTATGAAAATATAACTAAAGAGATATTTGTGAAACTGATTGAATTTCATCTAAGTTCAACAATATCTGCACCATTAATACAAATTATATTTCGTAGTTTTCATTATGAAACAATTATGTTATTTTAAACTATTGTTGTAACTTCCAATGTCATTTTTTCTTATTGTTTACCTTCTTATTGTTCAGTATGATCAACAGCATCCTCTTTAACCTTTACTCCACAGCTCCCACTACCTCAATGAGGAAATACCATTGTCATGTCCTCAGGTGAAACAGACACCGAGAGCTGTCATTCATTATCCCTATCCCCTCTCCTCCCCTCCCCCCATCAGCCAGTTGGAAGGATAACCCCCTTCCTTACTTATTCCCGGTCGTTCATCAAAATTTTCCAGCTCGGCAGAAATTCCTCCCTCGCGATATACGTCAAGCCGGAGCAGCGCTCTGTAACCGGTCTTCATAAATCTCCCTAACTACTCTCATCATCCTGGAATGTTCCACCCTCTTCTTTCCTCCCTCCTGTGTTCCGGAGCACAGGTGAACGCTAGAAGTGGGGGTAATGCTTTATGTACCACTGATGTAGCTCTTTCAGGTGGTCTTACATTTTTAACAGTAAAAGGAGGTAACTTCACAAAGAAAATTTCTTGGTATACACTGTATGATAATCATTCATTTTCTTTTCTTCTTATTATTAATTTCTGAACCATTGTATCCCTAGAAGTTTATTCATAATTAATATTATTATATATTATCATGAATTTTCCAACATAATAAACAATAATACTAATATTACGTTAAAAACGTTTAAAATTATGACTGAATATGTTATAAAAATAATAATTATATTTACATAGTTTATTCTATGCCACGAAATCAGTTTCAAACACCCAATTTTAATTTTTTTTAAAAACTTTTCTTATAAAATAATTACACCTTTTCGGGCGCCTTGCCCATCTTCAAGTTGTTTATCTAAAAATATTTTAACATTTCATTAAAAAGTTATTTCTAATCATTATTTTAGAACTGCTGCCTGTTTATGTAGATATATATGTAGGTACATATATATATATATATATATATATATATATATATATATATATATATATATATATATGCAGGTAAAAGGGAGATAGGAGTAGAACTATGCATTGGGCGTTATTTTATGATAAACATAAAACAACAATTAATTCATTGAGGAACGACAATATGGAAATTTAGTAAACATTTTGGAAATTTAATCTTAATTTATTAATGAAATATAGGTCAAATAAGAAATAACATATGAGATACAAGAATTAATTAATAATGTTTAAAGCCGATTTATATAATGACTAATATAGAAAAATAAAAGTATATATATATTACTTTAATTAATATTAATTTTAAAAAGTTTAGTCCATTATACGAGTTTGTATAATAAAAAAAAAGATTAGCTGAAAACGTTATTAAAATAATGATTAGAATGGTTATTAATATAAAAAAAATTGTAATAAAATATTAATATATTTTTAGGTAAACAAATTGAAGATGGACAAGGCACCAGGAACGTTGTTGTAATGATTTTATAAAAATAATAAAGAAAATAAATTTTAAATAGGATAGATTTCCTGGCATACAATAAATTATATAACAAAGAATTCATATAATTCAATATTATTAATGCCTTACTAATTATGTTTACATTATTTTTTTTTAGTAATTCAACCTACCAAATACACACTCATACCACAGTCAGAGAAAAAATTGAAATATATTCATTATGATAAATAATTAACAAAAAATAATATTGTGACATTTTTTCAATGACTGTTATAATTGGTCGATTCCAAATCATACCCTACCGTCTCTCGATTCCTATAAAAATTTACTCATTTTATTATTAAGTCTGCTGCCGTACGTATATCATATCTATCAAAATTTGTATACTTCCTTAAAAGATAAAATGTTTACCCATCAGCAATCGCATGTTGTTTACCTAGTCAGATCCATGCTTCAAAATTTACAAAGGAGAAAAATTCCAAATTCTGCACGAAATACTAATAAAAGTATCAATATTAACAGAAATGAAACATGAATAAGTATCTTTAAATGAAAAATAGAAGATTAAAAAAAAAATTACTTAATTTAATTTCGTAGGTCTTTGTGATTTTTATTAATTTGTTATGTCTTACCTCTCCTATGTCATGATTTATAAATAAAAATGCTATTATTTAAATTAAGATTAAATGCATATTATTTCTGATTCGGGATTGATAAATTATTTGCCACTTCTATAATTTTGTTTTTGCTGAAAACTAGTTTCGAATGTTATACATTCATTTTCAGTTCAAGATTTAAGTAGATTTTAGCAAACAGAAATGTTTGCATTGGTTTGTTCTAGCAATTTTCAGTTCAGTGCAAGAACAAACCAATACAAACATTTCTGTTTGATATAGTCTACTTAAACCTTGAACTGAAGATGAATGTGTAACATTCGAAACTAATTTTCAATAAAAACAAAATTATAGAAGTGGCAAATAATTTATCAATCCCTAATTTGATTGATCATTCTATACCATCATGCGGACGTCAACTGCATATTATTTCTATTGTATTTATTTTATTTTAACTTATTAATACAAGAACATTCCTTATTAGAATATTAAAGATATTTCTGATGCCAATTTTGTATAGAATTTATTTTTATGTAATTATTATGAGCAAACTTTGTGCATACTCTGCAATGTAATATATTACTGCAGAGAATTTAGGAGAATGGGTTTTGAGACTGTGTACATTATACGGAATTTAGATATTGCAACAAATCATAAATCTGACTGCAGGAATTAGAATTGTATTCATTTTGAAACGCTAGGAATTTTAGATCAATCTAATAAAATCAACTATATGGCCTTTTTAAATTAATTTTAGTAGCGTTGTGTTGTGTATTTTCAGTTTTTCTGATATTCTGTCAACTGTTTCCTGGAATGTTAACTCCTTTTTTTCTTCAATACATCATAAATTAGGAAGAAGAGTGCCACTATTCGAAAAAGTGGAACTTAATAGGAGAAGCGTTTGAAGTATCGCTGTACCTCAACTCACTGATAAACATCAAGTCGGACATTTTCTTAGTCAGTACTACATAACTTTATTTGTTTAAAACAAAGTTTCTCTTCGTTTAATCATGAATCCTAGGTCAAATTAAAGCAGTTTTTCATGATAAAAAACAACAGTGCAGACTCATTTAGAGTTTATGTATAATGAAGACCCATGTTTGGAAATAAAAATTTGCTAAACAATAAATTGAATAAAAAAGAAAAAATCAATTCAGAATATTTTATTGAATGTTTTTAAACATAATATTTTTAAGATAACTGATAATGTTTTCAATTATTCAAACGCAAATTGATACGTTTTTGGTCACCTAAATAGCATTTTGACGTGATATGATAAATAGTCAGTTGACGTGAGATGTGCCTAGGCTAAGGATTTGTTTTGGAGTGTTCCAATTGCATGCTGATGATAATTTTTGACTATTTTTTAATTTAATTTCACAAGTCGATGTACGTATTTATTCAGATTTACAACTGAAGTAAAAATGAATACAATTAGTAAATGACTACCTGATTGATAGAGTATGGCGTTGACTTGTTAATGAATTATACATTGGACTCTAATGGAGTTTTACGTTTAATGGTCTCTGGGTCATATTATTTTCAGTGGGAATATTTATAATGAATGGCATAGGACAGAATACCATAGGTTTACGAGAGGGTCAGAGGTGATCAGATTTTTTTTTAATTTATTTTAATCCCCGAATTATCACATTATTATTCAAGATTTTTGTTTTATGAATGACCAGTAATACGCGATAAAGGGCTCGTTACTCACTTGTAACATGCATTTCTCATAGAGATAAGAGTAAATTCAACAAAAATGTCAATAATGAAATAGCCTTTTAGGAATAAATTCTTCGTGATTTGTATTGTAAAGACAATAGTAATATATTCGCAAGCAATAATCATATTGTTTATTTTGGAGTCTGGATATAATCGTATATCGCCGACACTTTCCCTAGCTAAATTTGAAACCGAAAATAAATAAAAAAAACCATTAGTCATCAGTTAGAGTGGATTCCAATTTAAAGTTTGTTTTTTTCCACCATAGTGGGGTATATCGAAGGATTGCCACCATTACGTTATTTGTTCCCCGATAGAGCAAATATAGGGCGTAAGCACGGCCCATTAGAGTTAGGAGGGACACAAATGCCCGCGAATAGAGATGGACCTCATTAGGCTAATGGCCTTCCAGTAGACAAATTAGAAGGCGGTGTCAAGGGGGTGTAAAAGGGAATGCAAAGGGGAGTGGTAGGGGGAAGGAGGGTTGTCCTTCTGCTATCGGGAAAAAGTGGTCTATCAGATTAAGTAGGAATTAGGAGAGGCAATAAGAACCCGGTGATGAGGCTCGAAATTACTAGTGGTTTTGACAGTCCAACTGAATCCGGTTTGAGGATGTAATGTTTGCGAGGAATCGATTAGCCAACGACGAGGACCGAGGATTGGTCAATAATCCTCATACCTTCCGTCTGCCAGAAAATCTTTCTTCTTATTTGCTTAATTTTATAAAGTTCTTTGAGTTAACTGTGAACCAAGAGTTTTGGTTTACAACTACGTTATAACATAATCATTGTCATTTGCTCCATCTTCAGGGTTCATATCTAATTGTTAACTATATATATATATATATATATATTTATATATATATATATTATATATATATATATATATATATATATATATATATATAATAAATATATATATATAATATATAT